>JAHZNG010000185.1:0-10479 GCA_027744375.1 Orchesellides sinensis
TGTTGGTCGTTGTTGGTCATCTCATAAATCGTAATTTCGTATGCTTTTAGGTGAAGTTTGTAAAAGAGCAGGTTATAAAGGGACAGGAAACGGGGATAAAATGAGGTTGATGATGATTACTAAAATGCTCCGTGTTAGAATGAAAGTAAAATATAGCATGCGGAGCCACGATAAGATAACGGTACTTTTTGGTAATGGAATTGGTTGATAAAACGATGTTTGCTAACGCGGCTATGATATTTGCATATACACTGTCGATAGTGTGACAGCAATAAAGTATTATTACAGATTTTCATCAAACAAATATCCCAAGTTCCGATCTGTTTGATCTACACATTTTCAATATTCCATTGTAACGGTGAAATGGAGTAACTTTGCGTGCGTGTCAATTTAGATGATCGAATTCCAAACAAAACTAAATGGGTATGTATGTATGACTCTGCCTGCTTGATATCCTCAATCAAGCTGCAAATTGTAGTAAGAAGGAAGAGTACATCAGCTACAGACTATAGGATTCTGCTGGAAAGAGAGTTTCTACAAATTGCCATTTACAAGTTAAAAAATAAAAACAAGAAGTATAGCTATTGCTTGCGTTGTGTTGCTATACACGCACACACGACACATTCTGAAATGTACAGCTTTCTACATGGAGTAAGAATCAAGTTTCAAAAAACTAAAAGGTATCGGATACAAGTCAGCAGGTTAAAGCTGTGATCATCTTTAAAGATTTTATGCTTTATTACAGGAAGTCCAACTGTTGTTTTCTACAATCCTTCCCGAGGCCTGTTATGATGTGGAAACAAGACCTTGATTGTGGCATTTTTAAAGACCAGTTATTAACGTTGCGTACATGCATCAATACACCTCCATAATCCCTATCGAAGCTAGAAGAATTTGAAAATTTTATAACGAATGTATGGGTATCCTCGTTTTCAGTAAAATGATCCCAGTTTACCTTAAACCGTTGCTTAAAAATAACCATTCAAAAGTCAAATATTACCATTCATGCCTTTTTTCAAATTCCGGAAGAGCGAATATTTTGTTATTCTTATTAAAATACATTCAACTCAGCAGAGGCATAGCCATACATAAGAGACCTTCAAACAAAGCATTTCAAATGACAAGACAAAGATTCACTAGGCTAGTGTGCAAGTGTGCATATTATCGATAACAAGTTTTTCTAGAATTGAGTTTGAACGAGGGAAATGTTCCCATGATGTTACATAAGTACAATCATAAGCGACAATAAAAACGGCTCAAACGTGTGCATTGTAACGCTTCTTAAAACGGCATCAGAGGGTGTACTATGCATAATCATGTTTTATTACCCAACTCACACAGCGCATCGCATCCCCTCCGTTCACAGCTTTCAGTTTTTATGATCGACACCTTCATTTGCATTCAAAGAAGTCTCAGGAGGAGGGCATCAGGTAAAGTAAAGGAAGGTAATGCACAAAAAGAAATAAACTGAGGCAAGGCAAATGTGTTTTAGTAACTCGTTTACTCCTACCAGAAACATCCAATCTTCAAACCGAAGAAGATACGACAATTATTATTATTAAAACCTATAGAGAAAACTTGATAATATATAACTTACAGTAATACCTGTAACCATATATTATGTAAATGTACCCATAGTACACACTATTCATTTCTAATATAGTTATGCCACGACATGCCTGACCAAGAACTATTCTTCCGTATGCATGTATGTAAAACTGAACAGGGTTAGGGTCGCATTATCCGTATCCACCTGCCTGAACTAAAGTTGAAAAGTCCATGGATATTTGTTATCATAATAACACGGTGATCAAAACCCCTCGCGTATTTCTTTAGGGAATACAAATATTTTCAGTATGTTCCAGTCTATCGCATAGCTAATAGCTTTACCCTCTTACTTTTAAAGTGTTTAGAAAGGCTAAACATTTCAACACACTTTGTTACAAGTATAAAAAATGAAAGGGTCGACAGGTTGTGTGGTATTGATTGTTACACACAGCCACGGAACAATTCCATTGGCCACCCTATCAAATGGAATTTCAAATGACCATGAAATAGCTTCACAATGAGCTGTTGAGTATTGTTACATAATTTATATTCTATTTCCTATTGTATCGGCTATTAATTACAACGCGTCAAATATGACGGGTGTTTAAAATACCCCTAATGAACAACTTTCCATGAAGTAAAAACAAAAAATCTGGAATGGAATGAGTAGAGAAATCAGTGGCTATTCCTATAACCACTACAATAGAGAACAAGTAAACTTTCAATCAGAGAGAAATATGAAGTTGGTACATTCCACAGCATATTGAAATTATCTTCGTGCATTTGTATATAGTAGGTAATACATGAATTTTGAAGTATTATAGCTTATCACCCATTTAGCATTAGTATTGCATTCGGTTCTTCCATTGTACCGTTTAGAAGAGTAGCTGGAAGTGGAAAGCAAAGAGAGATACGGTAGAGCTGCTATCTTGCCAAGGATTTCACTTTCTTTCAGTACTTCTACAAAGCTGTGTATGTTGTAAGTTCCAGTTGTAGAGAGAGTGTAAATGTGGATCCAACACGGTGTGATATGGTGACGGTCATGTAGTGAGTAGTTAGCAGTAGCGCGAGTAGCTTATGTGTATCTCTCCTTATTGCCTTTGGTGGAGAAAAGGATGGGAGAAAGGAGAAAAGCAGCAAGTTGCAGCGCATGCTTTTAATCCAAGTCTCCAGACCAGACTCACACAAGAGAGACCATGAGGAGAGAGGAAAACGGAAACCATGCAGGTTGAACGTACGCTGCGTTTATGTAGATATAAAAGTTGATATACACTGCATTACTACTATATATTCCTCTTCAGCGTATATATGCTTGGGTATGTAACAGAGTATACATATGCAAGACGAATAAAATCTAAATCAAAGTCAGAACAAGAGTTTCGTTCCTCCAAAAAAGTTTTCATCTCCAGTTTTACGTAACGATCTCACTTTCCAGCGATTTTCCTTTCTAGAACAGAGAATGAGCCTTCCTCCATGAAAGAAAATTCCATGTATCGTTATGTATTCTAAAATGTGTGCCTATTTTGTAATTGTTATATCTCCGGGTTTAGCTATGTATATCTGTACGTTTTAATGGTATCTTTACATCAACTGTACATACTAACGTACTCATGTATGAAATACTTTACGTTTACGCTGAAAATACGACCTATAATATGTTGGCTGCTACACATAAATGATGGAATCTATATGGAGAAAGGGTATAAGGTATGTAAGAAGATGCTTTTACGTGTATATTGTATTTTTGCAATATTATACATGCAAAACGATTTGAACTGGCTCCAGTAGTAGGAGCAGCAGCAGTAGTGGTGATGTTGATGTTGAATATATACAGCACATCTCTTTCGCACAAATAGACATACTCAACAAGACGAAGAAGGAGAGGACATGGATGCGATCAATACTTTCGTTTGTTGAGCATGCTTCTACTTTCACATGCATATTCCCTTTACAGAAATAGCTTGGAATTGAAGAATGTGACAATTAAAATAGATGTAGTAGAAAGATACAGATGATATTCTGTGTTGACAGTCAAGATTTATGATTGCTTTGATAACAAATCCGGAAATGTTATATTATGTTCAAGGACATTTTATACGTGTGCCGACATACACAAAACGAAAATGTGCCAAGCAAAAATGAAATCATTTGAACTCTTTACTAACAGTAAAGTATTAACAGTAAAATAAAATTGATTCGGATAAAAAATTAATGTGCATAATCTCCGCTACATTTTTTTCCATATAAAGCTTCAAAGGTAGTTATTTTCTGTACCATCGCATTAAAGGCTATATTTGGGCCAGTACTAGGTCATTAAAACTTCAGAAATGCATTTGCACACCTTATTCATAAGTACATAAAGCTGAGTTTTTTTTAGTCTGAGTTAACGCTTTATTTGGCCATATTCGTATGCTTTTGTAAACTGACGTCAAGTCCATCTGTATGCTGACTGTTTCAAAGCCATCAAAGTAATATGCGAAGCTGTAATTTGAAATACTTTGCCACAGCGAGTCTTCGATTGCAGCTAAACAGTAAATATTCAAGGGGAATATATTATTTTACATCGACAGTGAAACTGAAACGTGAACGGATGTTTCGTAGATTCCCTATGGTTTGTCCGAAATCATACAACATTGTTGGGCTAGGATTGAGCATGCAATAAAAGAACCACCCAGCCTACCGCTAGAATCCATTTGATACTTCCGGAATGAAGTTTTAACGTGATACTTTACGAGTCAACTCATTTGGAAACAAGCAGTGATTAATATAAAAAAATGACTATGCAAATATTAAACTGACAATGTTGAAAACCCTTAAATTGACTGGCTGATAGGAATCGTGGGGTTTTTATGCATTATGATTTTAACTTCATGCATGTGCATTTTACACTTTACAATCCATAATAATTCAGACCTACACCGAATTCCCTATCCAGAATTTTCACACTTAAATATAAATACATAGTATACCTGTTAAACATACATATCCTGAAGTTCTAACTCTAACACGTTAACTTTGACGAATTAAAAAACAACAGTTATACTCAAATTGCATCATTTCATTCGCAACCATGATTCTATAACTTAACACTTCAACTAAACTTAAACTTAGATTACAACTGAACAGTTTTCAACTATTTTACATTAATTCAACTTAAGTAATAAACAATATCAAAAATCAAAAAAGCCATCGAAAATACATAATGTAACAATGCAAAACAATTTTTACTTTTTTGAGTGTTATGTGGCTTAAATGGTAAGAATAATATGTAAACCAATCTCCTAAAATAAAAATTGACAGTATGCTGCTTTGCTTACAGGTCTTGCCACCCCAACAGAGATGTTTTCAACCATTAAAACTCTTTCGTTATCATGAACAAAATCATTAATAAAATATTTTTCAAAAATAACGCCTTGCCATTTATGTATTCGTCTTATTTAATAGTATGTATATCATTGTTCAAACTATATAACCTTTTAAAAACACATTGACTCAATGCATACGCACGCACCATACAGATATTTTGCAGTGGGGACTTGGCAATAAGCAAGATTATGTGTATCCTACTAAAAAACGAAACCAAAACCTTTTGATTTTGTTAAACGAATACTAAATACGTTTACATATTATATACCTACATACCTACCTACAACACACAACTAGCTTGACTACACTTACTATTTTTTAAAATGAAGATTCTATTCACATCCTAAATATAATTGCAAGCATCGACTGTGTAAATTTCACAACACTTATCAGAGCATCATCTTTACATTCTGCCTTTAAATTGTACAACAAAATTCAACCAACCATGAGATGATTACATATATGGAAGATGAGAGTGAAATTGAGAAATTTTTATTAGCCCTTACTTAATGCTTTCCCAAATAACTTTAATGTAAAACATCCGTTTTGATATCGTGAAGCATTGCGTACATTGTTCATTTAACTGTGACATTCCTGGAAAGAAAGTTTTTGATATTATTACAGATCGACAGAAAAGTAACTGTTTAACGAATTTCACATTTTTTCTTATCCGGATGCAGAATTAATATTTCTGAGGTGTCATTTACGCAGGACATGTGGAACATAATTCATAATGATGCATAGTCAGTTGACAGCTTACAGGCGATATCAGAGTTGTATGTAATAACTTTAAAAACTAAAATCGATTGACTTATGTTGACATTTTAATTTTATTACTCAAATAGACAAGTAAGTAAATAACAAAGATATATAATCACAAAACAACAAGGACTTACCACATAACACGGCTCCAATAAATTGATACAATTTAATTTACACTGCACAATTTTAAATTACTGGGTGCACTAATCAAGACTAAATCCAAAACAAGATAAACTAATAGCACTTTAAATGACAACCTGATAACTTGACATGTACCTACCTACGATAATTTGCATCTATTTGATTTAAGCAAAACGACTTAGCTAAATACTTATTTTTTCTTCATCCTAAAGTGCATTACTTGTGTGAGTGTCTTCTTTATAGTCCATTACAGTCTGGAACTGGAACTGCTTCCACCATGATCTGAAAAGTTAAAACCGCATATTGTGCTTTAATAAAAAATCACGTAAAACATTTCATTTACCACATAGACACAATCACAATCTACACTTTTGACATGCAAGTTAAATATCAGTTTTCATATGCTTTTTTTTAGCTGAGAGAGCCAACAGGTAGTAGCTCACTGATGTGTTCATCGTGAAGCACCAAAGTAAACTGAACGTTCAGATGCAAACAATGCAATGTGTATTAGACAGCTCTTCGCCGCATGTCTCGGAACCATTCGACTTGTCTACTACATAATATTAATACAATGCTATACTTCTGTACATAACTATCCCTCGAAACTGCCTTAAGCCTTTAAAACCTAAACCTCTACCACTACTCACATGTTTGTATATCTTGTAGGTTCTCGTCTGCACTAAAGGTATCAATGAATGTGTGTACAGTAAAGGGTAAAACACTAGCTAAAACTATATTCCTATACAACTACTGCATACTTGAAGCATCACTTTACTAATGCATAAGAGCCACTGACTTCATTTAGAAAGCCTTGCGCCTTTTAAACCATCACCGTTTCATGGGCTTTTTTAGACAGCAGGCCTTCCCTACGCGTAGTCTAACGGCGTTACCAACAACTTTACAGACCTACATGTCTTCAGCTACTTTGGACTCTTCAAATCCACGGCAGATTCCTCTGTATGTGTGCTATTCCTACTACCAAGCTTTTAAAAACTACAAATTCTAAGACAGGGTTATTACGAATACGTCGTATTACATTTAAATTTGTTTAATAACATATTTTTCAGCCCCGTACGTTTACCTGCATTATCCCCCCTTGATTTAGTTGAGCCCGACTTAAAATGGTCAATCCCTAGCGTAGCTGATGGTACCAATATTTTGGAATCCTTTGCCTTATCCTCAGTGATTGGCTTAATACTGTAAAACAGCTTATTTTTGGCTGCATTCTCATCCACCTGGTCCTTCACTGGTTACCGTCGCTTCAAATGTCAATTTTAATGCGGGTACCGCCTTCGTCTTTTTCGACGCCATACTTACTACTCCAAAATAGAAACCAAAGCAGAAAGGGGCTGTCTACAAACCGTAAGGGTTTCTGAAAAAATTAATAAATAGCTGATTAAACAAAACAACGCCCAATAAACTGACAAATTACGTAATTAATTTAAAATAATTACTTATTATAATAAACATGATAATAATAATAATAATAATGAACATGTTCACATGTCATTTCCCATTTTCACGCGTACTTTTTATTTCTTACAAGAATCCAGAATCCGGAATTTATTGAGGCTGCTGGAGGTAATTTTATCTGGAGCCTTGTTAAATTAAATAGTTCTTCTTACCCTCCTCCTCTTCCTCTCCGTCCGCAGCAAATCTAGACAAAAGCAAAACAATAACAAACCCTCTTTAATTACGTTTTCATATCCAATCATGCCGAAATAAATTATACAAACACACTCAAATCATTTCTTACATCACCAATCACCTCACACCTAACAGCCAGATATTCGCCAAACAATTCACTTAATCAGTTTTATCCCAACCAAACCAATGCTGATCCAATTTCCTTCCTACCGCACCCCCAAACAATGTTCCTACTAATACTAATGACTAACTAATCACAGCTAACTAAATAAAATCCCACTGATTCTTTTTTCACTTTCAATTTTAATACTCACACTTGTACTAATCCAGCAACACCTACTTCCTACATACATCGTTCAGGAACACAGATCCAATCAATGGTAATCACATAGCATAACTATCTGACGATAAACAACAACAAAAATTTTAAAATCAGATGTTGGTAAAAAAAATCACATACAACTGTTCAAATATTCGCAAATAACAAACACCCAATTAATTACAAAGAATATTTCCTTACGTTTACGTTGTCCATTCATTACGAATTTTACTCGAGTTCCAATTTGTATAAAATTATTGCTTTGCATAAAACCTCTGCATAAATGTAATATATGCACCATGCTTGTATTTTACATATATCTATAAATAATTCATTTGTACTAAAGGTAGAAATCTTGCTTGGACCTTATGTACCTGTAGTAAATATGTACTGTAACAAGGCCACAGTAGTTTCTAGACTTGTAAATTTGTAAAATGTTCTCTATCATAGTAATTTGTCTTGAACTTTCTTTGAAGGGAACAACGAATATAAAATGGAATATTGGATGGAACCTCGTTCGCCATAAGGAGATTGATAAGGATAGTCTTCCCGGAGCCTGAAGGGTTGTTGTCTGGGGTGTTCTGATTTTCTGTTTTATTTCCTGTCTGTCATTTTCATTTTTTTTGATGATGTCGATTGAAGACTATAAGTTTCATGTTAAGTTTTTACTACATTATTTCCAAAAGAAGAGGCAATTCAATAGTAATAGATAGGGAAGCGGATGTCAGTAAGAACTTTTTTGTAATTTTGATGTGAAATTTATTGTAAATGGTTAAATGATCGGGTCACAGTATGCATTTATAATTACGAACTAATCAGGGCATCAGGGTCTTGTAAGGGGCATGTTTTATTGAATCAATGCTTAGTGATGAGAGAAATGAATATTAGCCAATAATTCTGCCTTAAGTATTTTTAAGGAATCATAGTATTCTAAGTAATTAATTTTCTAGATAAGTACACCTTCTAACATTACAGAATAAATGAAGTACAAATATAAAATGTAAATTCAAAATCCATCCTGAAGACAAAGCTTGCTGGTTGCTTAATTCGTTACTAAACTTTCTTCACTCAACATAATCGATCAACTCATCGAACATACATTATGATGACGAAAGGACAAATGCATAATATATAAAAGAATGTTTAAGAGTACAAATTGGAGGAGCCATGATTAGGAAAGGCTTGTTGTTGGCTCCAACAATAATTGTTATTGTCAGCATAATAGTTAAAATCACTAGGGTACAAATCGCTGGGATAATCCGCAGTAATATGACCAAGGTAGCCTTCATTAGACCCCGTTTTTGAAGTCCATAGTCCCACCCCGGTTGGCGTTGCACATGCAACTCCCATTGCGCTGCCAGTAGCAGTAGCACTGTTGCTACTTCCTCCCCCAGTTGTTGCATTGTTTGCCCCAATGAAGTTATTGGCATAGGACATGGACTGAATTGACCATGGTGGCCCAGCAGAAATTGACTGTAATGCTGCATCAGTGATTAGACTGTCACTACTGCTACCAGTATACTCTGGATATGCATGACTACCCCCGCCTCCAATTCCGTAGTAACTTGAGTGAGGGTGGGAATGATGGTTATGGCTACTGGAACTATTTGCTACGTTATGATTGTTATTATTATTGCTGCTACTACTATTTGACTGGGAAGCATGTTGATCATAGTAATCCAAATGGAAAATGTCTGACGGTTTAAAAAAGCCTTCTGCAGAAGATGCCGGATATGTAGAGCAGCTTCCTCCCGAAGAAGATGCTATCTTGCTAGAGAAAGTTGATGCAGACTCGGGAATCTGGGGAAACTCGAGACATCGTCCGCTAGCAAGGGGTTGCTGGTAACTGCAGGGTTGATGGTGATTATGATGAGATGTAGAAAGATGATGGTGATGATGATGGGTGAGTGGTGGAGGGGTGATTGTAAGGGATGAAGATGTTGCAGCCCAAGAGCTAGCTGCTGCTGCTGCGGCTACTGCAGCAGCAGCTACTACAGAGCCCTGGGATAAAGACCAAGGTGTGCTTGGTACCCCACCGGCACCTAACTTGGTAAGGGATGACTCCAAAGGACATATGCAGTTGGATTGGTTACAGCGGTAGCAGGGTTTTTGGACAAGGTGATCATTTAAGTTGATTGAACAAGAGGGGGTGGTGGTTGATGGTCGCTTTTCACAATGTTGCTTCCGCTTTCTTCTCACTTTAAAGCCTTGTTTTGTTTGTGTCTGTAATTGTGGCAGAAGAGTTAAGATTAAAATTTTGTAGGATTAGTAAATTGTATTACAATTGTAGTATGTAATATGACATCTTTCATCAAATAGTTTACCTGAATGATTGCCTTCTTAGGAATTCGGATTTTCTTAGGTAGCCCCGTTTGTGACGTTATAAGCTTTTTTCTGACTTCAACAGATTTTTTGGTTTCCGGTTTGGGGTGATCGTGAACACCCTTTGCCTGCATTATTTAGAAAATGCATGACATTAATTAATATTATGCTAATTACCTCACTATTAATGAATAAGAAGAAGGTAGATGTGTAAACATGATATATTCTGTGGCAACGTCTGGGAAGATGTGATTCGTGACTGATGATGGGAAGATGATGAGTTGGAAATAGTAGACACAGTCATTGTTGCGGGTAGTGCGGTTGGAGCCTGGAGAGCTTTCATCATCCTTTGTTCCATTCTTACTCTCACAATG
>JAHZNG010000186.1:0-19991 GCA_027744375.1 Orchesellides sinensis
TTTGAGAGCACTTGGCTTTGGTCGAAGCTCTGTAAAGAGAACCATATGCAGCACATTTTATATGACATGATGATAGCTCATATCATATAAATGGTGCCATGCCATAACTAGATGAAATGAAGGTTACATGTCTACTACACGTTTGTTAAACTGCCCTTTGAGACAATTTTTTTTCTACCGAGGCGGTTGTATAATTCCATACATCTGTACAACTCGGTTTTATTATTTCATGATGTGTGCAATTCATGAAAAAAGGCTAAACCGTCCATGATTTATATTTTATTAAGCTGGGGATCGCGGATCACGCATTTTCACATGTGTGCCTGTATATATACCAGACGAAATAAGCTTCTGAAAATTGCGATTACATGAGATGAGACAAACATAAACTATATTATTGTCAAGTCAGCTTAAGCCAAAAAGTACATATGTGTGATACGATGATAGGAAATGATCTACCATTTGCTATAAAGCCATGCCGCTTACTGTCATCATCATGTTGCTTATTTTCCAAGATTGTACTACGATATAAGTGCAAAAATAATATTTTATTAAGCGTATAAAGCATAGTCTAGTCTAATATTACGGATTATGTACTCTACAAGAGAAAGTAATGTACGAACCTGCAAGAGATGGAGATCTCCACAGTTGCCGTTGGATCCACGGCTGTTCCCGGCGTGAACTGGGCATTCATTTCTTTCTTGTTTTGTTGTCACACAACAGCAGCTCATCAACAACAAAAACGGATCGTAGTATGAAAGTATTATCGCATTCTCCCCTACTATGTTGTTTGCTTTTTGGCTCTTAATAATTATATGACCTTCAACAGAGCCTCACATAGACTAGCTCACATTCATAAACACTACTGTCCTCGTTATTATCTGCATCAGGGTGCTCACAATTTGGGGTGACATTTTTGTATCACTTGTTTTTTTATATTATGTGGATTCTATATGTTTTTGTCACACCCAAAGGATTAAATGCAACATTTGCACAAGGGGACTTTAAAAAACTCCGTTAAAAGCTCAAAGGTAATTTAAAGCATGTGTTTGTAAGATGAGAAAATGCGATTTGCTTCGTCACTCCTCGTTATCCTATGTATACTCATTCGGCGAGATATGTTATATATTTTTGTCGAATCTCGACGGATCATCCGTTACAGCCTCATCTTATCTTATTTACTCCTTCCCACTTTCTCCCTTTTGTGATTGTGTGTGCTGAGTAAGCATTCATTTGTGGATGAATGAAAAATATCTTCTTGTTATGTTGTGTGTGAGGATAAGAGAAGGATTCAGGAGGCGTTATGGCGAGCTAAATTGGATAAAAAATAGTTATTTCTATCCTGAGCCAGCACAAAATTACTTGTAACTCGATTAACGTCTCCCACTGAAGCTATTACTACTTTCTTTGTCGTCTTTTCTTTCACCAAAGCTCACTCAAACGAACATATATGTGTAGATAGAAGCTTTCTATCTTTTACTAGTCAGACTCAATCAGAAAATTTATCTTGTGCATACATTTCTTCCGTGTCCAGTTTTCGTACATAGTTCTCTGAGGACTGTTTACATTGTTCACGCATGAGGTGGTCAAGATTTCATCAAGATAACACGAAAAAAACTATACGACTTCATTCGCCATTCTTCCATCCCACCCTTTATTCAATTTTCTACTATATTCCTTTGTACTTGGTTATCTTTAAATATACGGTTTTTCTTTCGTGGGATACCAAGAAAAGACAATAGATAACACATGGAAATGAAAACTTTTCTTGTTCTTTTCACAAGAATAAATGGAGATGAGTCAACGTCAACTTACATCTCGTCTTTGGCTGTATAACTCCCTTCGTATTAGGATTACGTGAGGTGAATCCAATGTGACTTTCTCCTGATGATGGAGATATGTGCTAAGGAGCCCAAATAAAGAAAAATAAGTGTTTTGCTTTCAGTTTGTCGTTGTCTCAGTCCCTCCTTCTATTATTTCACATAACAACTCTTCTCCTTCTTCTACGAAACACTTGTTAAGTTCCCTTCCAGGCACAACCACCATAATGATCATCATCGTGTCTTCACCAAAAACCTCACACAAGACTCAAAATTGTACATTAGGGGAAATGTCATTTAATATATTAAATTATACGGCAGCAATAAAATAACATACCACAACATACACGTTCTCATCTGATCCATATAACGAGCATGGGAGCAAAAATCACACGTGTAGTTTTTTTATCAGGCATTTTTAGCTATAGTCAAACTTCCCCATATAAAAAACTTTCTTTAAAGCATAGGTTGCTGAATGTTTGCAGGTGTCTTCTTCTTCTTTTGTACCCTCATCCAGTATACGCTAGACTTGTGTTGGGATTCTTCCGGGAATTCTTTCTTCTTGGAACACTATATTTTGTATTCTTTGATTAAACAGCGTCTTCTTCTTTTGTCTATTTCCTTGTCCCAAGTCCCCAATATAAAAATTTATACAGGTTGGGCAAGAAAAGAGTCTGTGTGAGGAGAAATGGCAAATTCTTGCTATTTTTTTCTATCCGTTTTTATTATTATGCTTTCTATCTCTTTCCAAGTATTGTATATATGTCGCCGTTCGTGTAGTTTGGAGACTTTGGACTTTCTCTGTTGTTTACTCAAGATTCAAAATATAATTTCATTCTTTGTTGTTGTCCTACTCCTCGTGTGTGTGTGTGTGTTATATCTCTCTTCGCCAAACTACACCAGGAATATTTTTTGAGCAAGAGTAGAGCAGAGAGCTTTTATTTTCTCAATATGTGATGTTCCTATTTTTCCATTTCACTTGTTCAGTTTTCTGCTCCGTCTTCTTCTCTGAGTTTTTTAGTGCAAGCACTTTCCCATAACGTTTCTCCCAGGAATCAATGCAATATTGCACGTTTTACTTCACAAATAAGTATTGGTCGAAGCAGAGCAGCGGAGAATTTCTGAGACTCAATAAACACATTTTTTATTCTGTGAAAAGCAGCAAATCTCGAGTTGAATGTTGGTTGTTAAAAGTACATAATGCGGAATTAGCACATTATACGTACACAAAACTTCTTAGAGTATGTTTGTGAATATGAGATGTGAAAGTAAAAGTGAAAGTCCCCAGTAAAAGTTTCCGCTCTTCAATGTATGCTTTCCCTTTTCGCCTCTGCTTTCTCTGATCCGTTCCCGTCGTCCTTTCTTCTTGTTTTCACATCATTAGCCGAGTTAATATTTTGTAACAAGTTGTTGTTGATTCGCTTATGTATGTGTGTGTCATATACTGAAGCAAAGGAAGGAAAAATATATTCATATCACAATTGCCGACAAAACTTATAATCCTCTATGAAACATACAACACACTATGCTTTCTCCTGCTGGAGCCAAACTGTCTCGCTCTCTCTGTTTCCCGGAATATAAAAAACGTTATGCAAGGTTGTTTCGTTGGTTGGCCCGTTTCGAAGAGAAAACTCGTTTCATACTAGAGAAAAGGCTGTGTGGTAAAAAGGACTGAATATGAGGTTGAGTTGAGAGTAAATGGGTTAAAAGCAACTCTAAAATATATAGGTATATACGTGTGACAGACACATAACAAGTGTGGAGGACTACAAAAACTGTTCCGAGTGTGGAACCTCAGATCTGATCGCCTGTCTAGTCCAAACTGCGCTCTGCCACAGAACTCACTCCAGAGTATATAGGCAAGAAGCCCAAAAACATGTATACCATTCCACCACACAGCCTATGCAACATGGAATACACTTACATATAGCATGTGTGTGTTTGTGGAGGAAGACTAGTTAGCAAAAAGCTGTTTCTCACAGTCTTCCCATCCAAGACGGGAAAAGGGTTGGTTAAACTCGACAACAAGCCAAAGCCAACGTTTTTGGCACTTTGAGAGCCTCTCTCTCTCTCCAATACTTTATTACTTTTCATACCTAAACCTTTATACAATGTATAAAATAGTAAAACAGCCATTTCACATTTGCAGTAGTTAAGTTTCCAGTTCCACTTGTTCAACACTATCATAGTTTCAAATGGAAGGCACATACAAATATATATGTAGTAATGGCAGGGGCATATTAAAGCACACTGATTTTCCTGCTAACCTTGCTGAAAATGCTAAAGGTTTATGCTCCAATTCAAAAAGTTGCTTTCTCTCTGGCAATATTCCTTTTTCATCTTTAAACTCTCCCCCTTCGTCTTCACTCTGGATGAGTGCTCCTATACATATCCCTATATCTCCTTTATGGAATTGAAATATTGAATGTGGTACTGACTGCGTGTGGATTCCCAGAGATTTTCACTCCAGAACATTTCCCTCATAAGAACAGTACTAATAAGATACAATATTATATTTATGAGGTTCTTCCCATATTCCACGGGAGTACGACGAATGAAGAAACCAAAGGGAGCCATTTCCACTTAAATTTATTTAAACTTGAAGAGAGAGAGTGTGGACGGAATAAAAATTGTGTACTGTTCATATCTTTTTACATTCCGTCTCTTAAAAAACCACAAAAAGGTTCATAAAACATTATGGTGATGATGATGATGATGATGAGATATGATGTAAAAGTCAATATACACGTGTTTATTTTATGCAATGCACGTTACTCACTGTGTCTATTAGGACAGACGGCATTCTCCAATTGTGAATGAAGGATTGCATATAAATATGTAACTGTCTGTGGATGTCGACGGAAAGGTACAAAATTTTCAGAGGTTTTGGATCACTACGCTACATTCGTTTGTCAAGGATTTAATCCCAGAAAAGGAGAGAAAAAAAGAAAAAAGCTTTGGGCAAATGAAAGTGAAACGATGCACGAAAAAAAATATATAGTCCCATGCTCTCCTATGCTCATCCACTTTCTTTTCATATTCTCCATGAGAATTCAGTACATCTCCTTATAAAAATGTATACATACATCCGTGCCTTGTATTCTCACTAAACATGGCTAACAAAAATCTTCATATTTTGTGAAAAGATTCTGTTATTACATTCATAATCAAAAAAACATCCAAATTCACCAAGCTGTTGGTGACCTTCAAGGGGATTTAGCCCCATTTCCCATATTAGCTCTCAAGCCAAAATTCTGTGAGCAAGCAGAGTAGAGAAAGCAAACAGAAACATGAAAAGGACAACAAGGAAAAGGTAAAAGATGTAAAACATTAAATGGGAGGTTACGCACAACTTGTCCCCATCATCCTGATAGTCCTCCGTTTCTTTTCTAAGACATGGGCAAACATTTGCTAAACACTCGCCTTGCGTCTTATTTATTTTTCCTTAAGTTTCTTTTATGAAATTCTCATAATACTTATTTTGACTGACTAGGCATCTTAAAAAACGCATTTTGCCATTTTTCACGGCTATTAATATGCGCCATAATGCGAGTTTAAAAATTGATTTTGACTTTACGTAAAGCAATTTTGTGATACACCTTTAATTCAGAAAGAAACAATAAGGAAATCATATACTTCTCATGCTTCTAATTTTCATGGATGGAAGGTTTCTGTCTATAATACAAATTTCTTATAGTCATTATGATGTTGACAAGTGTGACAAGTACAACATATTAAAAAGGCTTTTATAAAAGTGAAGTATTGCCTTGTAAGTTCGTAAGAAGCACTTAAAATACGGAGTATATTATAAAGACGCCACCACTAATGCTCCTTCTCACACCATTTTCCATTATGCTATTACTGTCACTGTTATTACTATTCCCACCTGGAAAATTGATTTAGGAAGAGTTATATTGATGACGATGGTTGATGGTTCTAATGAAGATGAACATCTCATGTGAGTTTGCTTTTCATTTCAATCACTGTCTTTTCCCAAAAGAATAACTTGAGAAATAAGTAAAAATTTACAGCATTCCTTACTCAAGGTGGAAATATTCTCCCTTTTCAAAAACAACTAATTTCCCTTGTCATGTTGCTGTTGTTGTTATTATTGAATTGGGGTTCGATGCTAATGGAACAGGTAATGTACATACATAAGCATTTCTCCATACCCATAACGGATGTACTATAATAGCGTGAAGTTCCGAGGAAAACTATGCATGATGATACATTTAGCTTGTGATATCGAGCTAATCTAAACTTTCCCTAAAATATGCGCAATCGGGATAAAAATATAAAATTCTTATCATCAAAAGTAGCATACGAAAAAGGTTCCACTTTTGTCAGTCAACCTAAACTAAACGATACCATNTGCGCAATCGGGATAAAAATATAAAATTCTTATCATCAAAAGTAGCATACGAAAAAGGTTCCACTTTTGTCAGTCAACCTAAACTAAACGATACCATATGCCTGTGCTATTTGCTCCACTTTTCGCTGTTACGTACCGTTACCTACATACGTACTTACATAGTGTGCTATTAATATGCATGTGTAACCATCCATTTCCACTTGACGCTCTTCTCTCTTGTTTTTCGCCCTACTCTCTAAAATTGGTTGAAGGAGGGAAAGGACAGAGAGAGAAATCCGTTTTTGTGAGCATGCATGGAAACATGTACTTAATATTGCTCCCAGCTAGAATATTTTATGGATGTGTTGTACCTGTCACTCATTCAAAATTTTAAGGAATGCCTTCCCATTTACATATACAAACCTATACTTACTACGCATACCTCACATAACACCTTCTCCCCAAAGTAACATTTATTTCCACTAAAAACTATTCTTGGACGGGCGACGTACAGGATATGATGATGATGCATTATACATTTCCCTTGCTTCTGCGTTTTCGTTTAATGATGCGGTTTTCAACATTTATTTCCACTAAAAACTATTCTTGGACGGGCGACGTACAGGATATGATGATGATGCATTATACATTTCCCTTGCTTCTGCGTTTTCGTTTAATGATGTGGTTTTCCATTTAGAATTGCATGCTTTTAAATGGATCACGATGATGATGATGACGATCACGGGTGTAGGTTAGTAATATAAAGTGAAGGACACACTTACACACACTCTCTCTCTCTCTTGCTGTTACATTATGAGATTCATTCACTCTTCTGGGTTTTTTCTTTCTTTACTCATCATCATCCTCCTCATCATCCGTTGTTTGGTGTGTGGGAAGGACACACACTCTCTCTCTTGCTGTTACATTATGAGATTCATTCACTCTTCTGGGTTTTTTCTTTCTTTACTCATCATCATCCTCCTCATCATCCGTTGTTTGGTGTGTGGGAAATGTGTGACAACTCAAGAGATGGATGAACATAAATAGAGACAGCGTGTGGCATCAGAGTCCTTTCATAATTATGATGATGTTCTGTCTCTCTTCTCTTCCTTGCCTTTCCTGCTTCCCATCAGAGGAGACAGTAAACGGGAGGAAAGTATTTAATGTAAGTCAAACATAGGATTTTTTGTTTTTGAGACGAGACACATTTTATGGCATATACACAAACGCACATTTTTACAAGCTCTGCAAATAGGCTCTTTTCTTTTTTTACTCTATTCATCTTGATTTGACTTGTCGAGATATACACATACACATAAAAAAGCTAACAAAAAAATTCCACTACATTTACCTTACAAAGCAATACACTCTTGCATCTCATCTTCATCTTGTGAGTTGCGTATGCTCCACTTTTTAGTGTTCATCTGCTGCCACATCATTTTTCTCTTTTGGTCTCTTGGGGTGAGTTGCACATTAAAAGCATGGCTTTTCCCTTTCTTTCTGTCGTTTGGATGGATATGGGATGGGAAGGTTATAAGCTTGTTATTACCTCTCGAAGACTGCTCTATATGTGTACACCACAACACTCATATATATCCTCCTACCACTTCTCCTTCTCCGAATCCTTCTTTTTATACAATATCATCATCATCAAAGTGAAATCGTCAGCTGGGGCTCGTACCAAACAAGACCCACATATATAGTCTGCTTCCTTTCATGTCTTTAAGCAACCTTTCTAGGCAAATTCTCTTAATAGGATAAGACATTTCAAAAAATATGCATGTAGGTATATCTATCATAAAACTTCATCATCCTTTCTTATATAACAACATGGGTTTTATGGTCCACGTGTATGATTTCACTGAAAGCGAATAAAAACCTGATTTAATTCATAGAGTCCACAAGAAAAGCATCATCAAGTATGCTAAACACAGACAAGAGAGCTGGATTTAGGTTCCCACAGTTAATTAATCTGATTCCCTTTGAATATACTACCCCATCTCATATCTCTTTAATTCTCTAATCTCATATTTCCATTAAAAAATCAGTCCAGTCCAATCAGCACTTTTATTTGCTTTTCCTAATTTTTATTTTTGAAGAAATCATATTCCAAATGTTTACTTTACCAAATTGCAAATTGGTGTGTGTTTTGTGGAAAATTTAGTTTGTTCAAGCGTTGAATACGTTGTTTTTCAGGTGGATTCTGATTCTTGGAACACATTGTAAATGCATATTGGATCCAGAGGCAAGTTTTTTATGGGATAGTTGGTTATGACGGCATTTTTCCTTTTTTCCTTGCCATAATGCCATATACATTATGCCTTCCGGGAACAAGGTTAAAATTAAGGGATCCTCCTTGTTTGTGGCTTTCTACTTTCACCCTTTCTTTATCCTGTTCTTTTTCTTCCTTCCCATTTTTCTCCATTTTCTGAGGAAAATACGAAAACAGCTATACTTATGTTGTTAACACTAATAGCTTATTTGTATATTTACCTACAAACAATAGATAATTTATCAAGTTAACCAAGTATGAATTTTTCCTTGATGCCTCAAGTAACTTGTCTTGTTTTTCGAAAGGAGGAGAAAACAAGGGAAAAATTTGAGTGAAAGCATACTATTTGTGTTTTTGTTGTTGATTACGGGAAATTATATGTATTGTACTCATTATTTTTTCTTCTTCAAGAAAGGTTGTACACGAAACAGTCTGCTGTGGCTGTGAGTTAAGCTCTTTCATTATAAATAAGCTAGATGAGAAAATAAGTTAAAAAACACACAAAAAAGTTATATTGTCTGTGCTTTTCAATGGAAAACGTGTTCATGCTTTTCGTTGTACAAGCGCTCAACTAAACCCTTTCTGCTGTCCCGTTTGACATTTACAGTGAATATACAATTTGGGAATGAAATATTAAATGGACTATCGCTATAATATTATATGCTTTATATCCTGTATAGAATAGTGTACATAAATAAGCTGGCTGGAAAAAAAGTACGTAGGAAATGGTCATGTATGTGAACTGTGGGTAAGAAATAAATGAACCATGCAAAGCTGCCCGTAAAAATGTGGTAAATATACCCTTGAGAAGGATATCCGGTTCCTGAAGACTTTCACTTTTACTGACCGAACCACACTGTCCATATCAAAGTATGTCCATCTTAATGACTTATCTTGAGAGGAAACTTGTCTTACAAAACCCCAGTCTGTAAATAACACACACACACACAAACACATGCAAAGACTGAATATCTGTAAATAAAAAGGTGGTGAGACTGGTATAAAGATCGGCCACCTATTTTTTACCTTGTGTATATGTTTTTGTGCACATAACCATACTTCTGTTTAATTTTCAATATCATGAGAGCTGTCTACGTTTAGTCTTCCTTCATTAAAATAATGGAACACTCTCTCACTTTAAACCACATTCTTTGTATACTTCATGAAATCTATGAGAAAGCAAGACTTCTTTTATGTTCCTATTCCTTCACACGAGTAGAGATGCATTATGTCATCATTATTATGTACACTGTGATCTCAATCGAAAACAAAGAGCTTTCATTTTTTTGGATGCAGCATTGAGGTGGTTGGTGGTGCATGATCCAAAAAGAATGGTTAAAATGTATTCAAGAGACCATGAATTTTTTTTCTTCTTTATGCCAGTGAATACACATGGTGGTGACCTTTGCCACATAAACCAAAAACCACCTACTACACAACCTAAGCATTTTTTCAGACAGACAAGACAATACACAGAAAAAGTGAAGAATTGAAGATCAATGAAGAAAAAAGCTTTTTTGCCTTTGTTCACATTCATGCTACTATTAGCAATTTTTTTTCCTTCTTATCTTTTCTTGCAATCATGCAATTGTATTCTCAGTGCTCTCCTCACCTCATCGCCCAAAAAAGAGAATCAAAAAAGGCCCAACAACCTTTCAGTTTCCTTCCTTCCTTTTATGCTTGTGGTGGTTGATGTGTGGTGCTCCTTAAATAATTCTTTGTATAGCTGAAGCAGCACAGCAAAAAGCAGGCCAACGTATCACTTTGGCTTGTGTATTATGTATATGTATGACAGTGTGTGAGTGAGTCGTGTATGGATCAAGTGAAAGGAAAAGAGTTGAAGAGAAGAGGTGAAAGCAAAAAGTAACAAGGCTATTCTACTACATGAAGGAAATGAAATCAAGCTGACTGGCTTCTTCTTCATCTTATCCTTGTCCTATTATAATGTATCCTTTTTGTATAGTTATGTACTATTTCTTGAAAGAGTCAATTCAATGGAATAGCAATTCAAGCATGACATACATATATACCCAAGTTACATAAGATAAATGCATGTATGTAGGCATTTCCTCTTTTCACTGCCTCATATCCTCTCATCTTCATCTGATCTTTTGCTCAAACGAATTTATTTTGTGTGTGCATTTATGTTCGTGGCATAACAATACACTCATCGAAATGGGAATTGGGAGAAAGAAATTCTTTTTAAAATAGGCATACATATTTCTTCAGGTAAAATAGACAGACTAAATTCGTTTTGAACTCCTAGAACAGAACCATTTTAGTTGTATTTCTCAAATGACCAAAAGTTATTGTGTTCCTGGATATCTTTTTCCCATTCCATCACTCATACTTATGTTTGTCATTGACATTACCTGGAAAATAAGCCGAGAAAATGTACACTATACATTATTGTATATAAAACAAAATGAACAACTTGTATTCTCAAGAAATGTAGTTTCGATTGCGGAAATGCAATAATAGCAATTTGTGTTCTCATAAATCGAAAAAATAACAAAGCAATATCAAAATAATATTGGAAAGAAACACAAAAACTATTGAAAATACGAGCAGTATAATAAAAAAACTGTATGTATATTCATTGAAAATGGAAGAAACTTGTTGTTTCTCATTGAAATCCCTCTGCACCTTATTTTACCCGTCCCTCCATCACCCTCCACCTTTGTACATTATAAATGGCTTCTTCAATTAAACATACTTTGTGCACACGCTTGTGTACTGAAAAAAAGTAAAAGTGTAGAGAGGAAGTAAAACGTATACGATGGACGAGGACTATTTGATGAGAAGAGTAGTCTCAAATATTTATAATTTTGTTTTCTATCGCAGAAGAAAAATACAAACGCATTAGGACACAAGCAGGAAGAACAACACGAAGCATCAATTGAATGCATAAAACGGTTTTGAGTGGAAGTGAGTATACATTATAAAGTTATATAGAAAAAGGCGTTTTATGTTTAAGCCTAAAACATATAAAGAAAGCATAACACAACACTTTTTTTTGTCGAACTATATTAAAAATTCAATAACCACTCACAAGTAACGAGTCAATTGCATTCATTTTCATTTTCCTGTGTGTGCCTCACTCTCTTTCTTTTTGGATAGGCACAGGCAAAAACTTTACTGGATTATTGCATTGGTTGGCAAACTACTCGCACTCGCCATGAAAAACACATTTTCCGTTACCGTTGTAATATTATGGGAGTAGGAGTGAATGAACATGAAGTGAAAGTGAAGTAACCCTTTTATTTGCCAAACAGCAAAACTACTGCTATTCTTATAAACATAAAAAGGATAGATACGATTTGAAAAATAATGCAAGAGGCAATAATATAATCGTTGGCATTATCGTCATCATCGTGATAAAAGGAACACGTCTTTAAAATGATTATGCCATATAAAATTACTCTACAAAGTTGTAAATAAGGCATGGCTATATACATTCACTGTTTTTGTTTTCACTTTCCATACCAAAAACCTTGTTTGCTTCGTGGCATCACTTTCTTTCTTATTTGTTTTTCTGTTGGTTGACTGAATGTAAAATTGAATGAGGATGATTATTGTCTATTTTTGCAGAGAGTTGAAAAAACCTTCATTTAATCTCCGCAGCAGCTTAAATTTGTGGAGAGGGGTAGATGCTTATGAAGCAAAAGAATTTACACTTCATCGCTTTTATTAGGATTTATTGAAAGTGATTGACATAAACACTTAGGGAAAGTACACCTCTTCACGTATTGTTGATTGTAAATGAAGTTAAATAATCACAGATGTGATGAAATTTTATTTGTTTAAAAGCCTCTTCATGTAAATCCTTGAGATTCTTATTTTTCATATACACCTGTAACGTTTAAATATGTGAAATACATGTTAAACACTATTTAATTAAAACCTTTTACATTGCCAAACACCAAACTCTGCATTTTTCCTCCTCTCCTCCAAAATCAATCATTCATGTTACAATGAAAATTTTTGCATGTGTTTATATTAGTGGATAAGTGGATTGGCATGAGTGCCATTTTATGTATAGTACACATGTACGGAAGTAGCGTAGTAATGAATTGATGATGAACAATTTTCTTGATGACGATGATTTATGCTATGTTATGAGCCACCACGTGTGTAAATACAAAATGTTTACATAGTTGGACACGCAACCCAGTTTGTTACTCTGACAGGCATAAGCGTTTTTTAGAAAGAGAAAATAAATTAAATGAATGAGTGAAAGCTAACATGCTTACTATCGGAATATACAGTTTTGCTCACTTGTTAAGCCTCCCATCAGCATAATCGATATCCTAATCATTACAAAATGGCAGTAATAACATTACTACAACGCACACATGTATGCGGAGGAATTAAGGAAATTATATTTTCGCTGAAAAACTTGTTAGCTGCCAATCACAAAATGTGGCCAAGTGTTAGGCATATAAATATATGTGGTTTCCGTTGTAATTGGTTAAACAAATTGATGTAGTAATCTCTTTTGTGCAATTTATTTGGTTGTGCGACATGCTATCATACATATTGTGTGTCTGGAAAGAAGCAAACTTATCGCAATCTATGTATATATCTACATGATAATATGATAAGCATCCCTGTTGCGCTAGGAAGTATATCTTTTATTCAGAAACTATGGGGCCAGCATATTCTGTTTACTTTTCTTTGTATGGGTCAAGTTGAAGAGCAGACCATAGACTATGCTGCCGAGGTAAACACGTTTCGCGTGTGTTTTCAATTTCTGAAAGAGAATGTAGAAAAATTGAAGCATGTTTGAGGAAAAGCTATGCATGCTTTTACTGAGAGCATGAAAGATGTACACAAAAGGAGAACACGAACATATGAAGAGGACCAAGTTGAATGTAAGCTAATATAACGAAAAAGATCAAATGAAACAGGAAGAGAAGATTGAGTAAAGGTGAGTGTGCGTGTGAAAGAGTAAAAAATCTCATGAATATTATATTCTCCTAGTAAACATGCATATAATATAGGGGTCAAACATGTAACTCATATATGAAGGTGAACAAAAAGCTCAGCCTTGTACCTTGGTACTTTGTTTTGAGTTACTTTCTGTATTACTTTGGACAAGCGTATACAACGATCAATGAAACAATTTAAACTTTGAAGAAAGAGGGAGAAAATAAGGTTTGGCAGGAGTATACATATGCGTGTATGCATGCACACACCCATCTTGTCATTTTCTATTTATTTATTTCTTCCAGTCTAAGAAAAATTGTTAAAGGTAAAACGGTTAGTTTCCTTTCTTCCTCTGAAATTCTTGTTATCATGTAACTTTCCCTTTTCCCACTCAAAGCTTCTTTTGTTCATGTTGTGTAGTGAGTGGGGAGTCCTTAAGAGAGGAATGTAAAAGAGGATAAAAATTGAATCAGGAATTAGGGTTCATAGTATTTACGTACACACCCGTCAAAGGTATAAGAGGAGATCCCCTAAGGCAAGATTGTCGTTTGCAAAAGTTTGCCCTTCTCGTCTTCCATGAGTTTATCGTATTAACTCTTTGAGCTCTTGTTTTTACCTGGTTCCTTCTCAACTTATCTCTGGAGAAGGAAACTGTATGCATGTCGTGACATGTTCATCGTAGATGTAAGATACAAGTATGTAGAAACATGTATTCCTATATGGCCCTTTAGCATTTAATGGGAATGGGAAACGAGGCATGATGATAATGATTACGAGACAGAAAAACGACAGAATAATGCTCAATTAACTTTTTACAATGTTTCATTGCATAAACACAAATGCGTATAATACACATTATACTTATATAATACATTATGCAAGCAAATAACTGTAAAATTCTTATTATTCTAAAATGACCCTTTTAATTATTCTGCTTGAAAGAATCTCTTTGCAAAATCTAGAAATTTGATGCACGAAGACAACCTTTTCTTTGAAAAAGGCTAAACAAAAAGACAACTCGCAATTCGTCAAATTAAAGTCAGTCTTACATAGCATACAATGCTAAAACATTATACATTCATTGACTGAAGTTAAAACGAGAATATGTAACACAGTCTCAGAAATGAATTAAGATTTATAAATTCCAAGTCAGGACGAGTGACAGACGATATTATACGAGATACGGTTAAGTATTCCCGACAATATTCACTTTTTTACTGCTCTTCGTCCCGTCCCGTGAATAGAGAAACAGAAACAGCACAAATTATGTATACATTTTATTATTGTCTTTACATCATACATGTAATTCTTAAGCCCAACTGGTGCTTCCATGTAATTGGAAATGTGAGACAGAGAGAAATGTAAATTCCACGCTTTTCAGATATCCATCTACAAACAAGAGAGCGTAACATTTAGTATGAAACGAGAGATCGACAATAATACATAATACGTATATGTATAACAGTTTAACGCGGAAGGGAAAGCTTTTCAGAGAAAATTCCATTTGAGCACACGGGCAAAGTGTAATAAAACGGGGAAGTGAATCAAGCCGTGCATACTTAACCCGTTGTTGCCGATGATGATGATGATGACTGTCAAGGTGCATATATATTTCTACTGTTTAACGGGGAAGTGAATCAAGCCGTGCATACTTAACCCGTTGTTGCCGATGATGATGATGATGACTGTCAAGGTGCATATATATGTCTACTGTTTAAATGTGAAATAGCAAAAACAATAGCAAACCCTACTGTAGCTAGCTTCTTTCCTCCATATAGCTTCAGAGGAAACCTCCATGCCACAATAAACAGTAAAAAAGGAAATTCACGCTGTGCTCTAGAGCAGTTGGTAATAAATGCTCAAAAATGTGGTAAAAGTGTTACTAGAATCCACATATGTAAAAGGCATTTTGCAAGTATTTCGCAAATGCTAAATTGCATTGAAGGCCAGACTTCACATAAACATGATTGCCATGTAACAGCTCAGCACTCCACGCGTGCTTCCAAGTGAGATTTCCAGATTTCACAAAATATAAAGTAGGGTTTCACTCGGAAATTAAATGATAAATTAGACTGGATATTATGGGTGTCAGATTTGCTTGATTACTTTAAGATGCAAAAGATCACAGGTGACATTCTGTTTATTGTGCTGTGCCAGGTTCAATGTAAATTTAATATTTGAGATTCTTGTCATGTTTCACATTTATTAGTAGGAAATCAACCTACTTTAATTTTGTAAATTTACTTTCCTCACGCAAACTCTGATTTGCACTGGCTACTTAAGCCTGTTCGTGTACTATATACATAAATAAGTAAATGTGTCGTTTTCCTGATCAAAATCATGAATTAGGGTTAAAAAATCCTTGTAAAAGATGTAATTAAGACAATATGTAATTGGCTGGGTATTATGGGTACAACAACACCAAAATAGAATGTCTTCCTGTTTCCTTTAACGGAGAAAATAGAGCAAAAATGAGAAACTGCTCAGAATGATCATAGGTGTATGGTGAGTGCATAAGAAATGGTGTAGAGTACAAGTCAATTGTAGGTTGTTATTGCACAATTGCACACAACATTTATTACCGAATCAATACATGCATTATTCTACTCTGCCCAACAACTCCCTTCCCTCCCCTCCCACCTTATTTTCCAAAATCAGCTACGTACATATTATACCTCTTTGTCTTTTCTTCCTTTCTCTATAATAGGAAGAGGAAGATTTACTTAATACATATTCTTATGGGCAAAAAGGTGGGTCTGTACATTACACGCATTTCTTGTTGCTATAAGTTGTAAGACGGGAGGAAAATTGTGAAGTGAAACTAAATAAAGTAGTGAAGGGAGGGGCAAACATAAATTGACTTGGCTTGGCATTATGGCAAAACTACTGTTTTAACTGTCAAAGGGGCCGCTTGTACTAGTGTGTTCTTTTTTTACTACTAAATATTTTTATGGGCCATCAGTTTACTGAAAGTGCTTCTCCAATATTGTGCACTATTGCCATATATTATATGGTATCTCATTTTGAATTATGAACAACTTTCATCAATACAAGTTTTATGTGAAAGCTCATGTTCCAGTATCCTCCAGGCAATGTAATATGTGCAGAATGCAGGGACATCATAAAAATTTTAAAACCCAAACTTCCATTCTTCTTCTTTTTTTTTTGCTGGACAATTCAATACTTTCCTGGTTTTATTATTATATATCTAATGCGCAAAAGGGATTTCTACTGAGAAAATGTCATTTCAAATTCTCTTTGGCCAATTATTAAACAAGACATAAAAGTTGTATGTAATAATGTAATATGATACACTACATTTTTTGGCATGTACTGGAATTTATTGGCAGGACAAAAAAAGTTTTTTTATGCTTTAAAAGTCTTGTTGAGTGAAAGCTTGTTTGACACGGAGAGAAAACTTCAAAATCGTTTTTTGTAACAAAGCAATCAAGCTTACTTTTTTTAGAGAATAGCCTCAAGTGAGCCTAACTACTTACACACTTATGTAAACTACCATGTAATACTGAAAGAAGGCAAAGTGGTGGAACTCATTTTATTGGTCAACTTACTCCCATTTTATGACTTGGCTAGCAAAAAAGCTCTTAGCAAAACACAACTAACTTTTTTAACAATTCTGAAAAGTGTTGCTGGTGAGATGGAATGGAAGAAGGGGCACAATGACAAAAGTTTGTTTGAAAACTCAGTTTACAAGTGTTTTTAGTTGAATAACCAACTCAGCTTTAGATTTATTCATGTGGAGATGATGATAATGATGATAACTTTAAAGAAGTTACCTATGTATGTAATTTTAACCCTTTAAGTTTTATTACGTAGAAATACCAGTTGGTAATAACAAATGGCTCCCTCCCTTCCTTTAGACCACTCTATTAACCTACCACAATGTCCATATATATATATATATTTCAGGATGAGGAGGAGTAAAACAAAATGAGGGCATAGAAGAGTTAGGAAGGAATTGAGGAAGCAATTCAAATTAGGTTGCAATGTTGATTACATGGTAAACTGTCTGAATAAATTGTTTTAATGGCTATTATTTTGTATGTGGGCGCATAGTGCGATGAGCTGAAACGTAGTAATTCTACTAATTCGATACAAAATTACAAGTTAGTAAGCATTACATAAAGAGTATACACACATGACCAGCTTTGGTAGAGTTAAAGTTGTAAATCAAATTACTAAAGTATTCTCTTGGGAGCTGGTTCATGAATCTATCTTACTACACAAGTTACATATGTACATTGTTTGTTTGTAGATGCAATGCAATGATAAGAACGTATCTTTTGTGGTGTACGCTGTGCTGTAATTTGTAATTTATAGCGTGTTAGGTGATATATGAATGTGCGCAGGTAAATACTAAGGTGGTCACTGGTGCTACAAATCGGATATGGAAGAAATATAACGATCTGGCTTATAAGAACTATTCAAGTTGTTTTTACGCATGACATGTAAATAAAATACGGCAGCAACTATGTAAATAGTGTTTCTTTGCATTTCAAAGAGGAAAAATATATTTAATTTAGCATGTGAATGCAAATCTCGAGCTGTGTAATCTCAACCGATAAAAACAAACACAAACAAGAGTTCCGAGGTAGATCAAAGGAAGTTTAGTTCCGAGTTTGCTTTTTTGCTTGAGTTGAGATGGTATATTATGATGATCAATTAGGTATACGAGTATAAACTTAATACACATATACAGCTCGTAAGTACATAGGAAATATACATATACACGTACCTATCTGGAAAAGTTTTTAGTTTTACAACACAACAATCATTAATTATTCTTGGATTGTCCAGGCCAGAAGTCTACCTAGTAATTCTCAGATTCTCACAGCATTCCACGTGGCTTCTGCTTAAAACTCACTACAAAGTAATTGAACATAATTGTGGCTTTTGTATGTTTATTTCTATGCGTCTGTAATGGAAACGAAATTGAGTGTAGCTCACTCAACTCTCACAGACAAAAGCTAACTGTTTGCTGAGTTTCTTTCGACCTTGAGCCACCATTATTATACGACTCACCGGCATTGAGAATGAGTTTGAGAGCTGAGTTAATGAAACAAGAATTCTGTTAAAGTACGGTTGTGTAGTATTGTTTAAAAAATGTGATTATGAAAATACCACAGTTTTTAATAAGTTCAAATGAGGTAGCATTGAGAATTGTACTCGTATTTGCGGAAGCATAACGGATAGACATACATCCATACGTCAAAACACATGACTATGACTCACGTTAATTTCCATGAAACATTGAATTAGACTGTCTTTGAGAGATTTTGTTTCGAAATGCAGTTATAATGTATGTTTATTGTGAGACAATAGAAAGGGAAACGGAGACGGAATGTAATTAATTTGGCAGTAATGAGACTGAAACGGAACAAGAATGCACTTGGACTCAGGTTTAAGTTTATTTTTGGCAATGTGTAATAAATGGGCTATTTAACAATGCACACGGATGCATAATACCTATGCAACACATAGATTATATGTCTATGTATGCAACTAACACAAGGACAATGATGTACACAAAGAATGCATTCAACTAAAATATAAGGTTTCTGACTCACTACCAAGTGTCGACTTAGGCTACGTTTTTAGTTTTAGATCATAAAAATGCTAGGTAAAATTATGTACTTAAGTTTGTTCCCCTCAATGTTCATCTTAAGCTGAAGAATAGGTTTTTTAAGTCAGTTAAACCTGCGTAACATCAATACACATATTGTACAATATACATAGCTGATTTGATTTGTATGGGTCCCTGTCAAAGATACGGCGAAATAAAAATTCTCCCGTCAAAATGTATCTTTTTTAACAGAAATTTAAGCAACTATGTTTATGCAATCACAATTTACAGTGTATATGTCCTTGATAAATTTGTACCTTGAAATGTGTCAAAAGGTTTTCCCCTTGATTTTGGATTCAGTATCATTATTATTTTTAACAAATATTTCTCTACAATGATTTCCTGTGAGTATTGTGTACTTTCAAACAAACATGTCCAGTAGTTCCAAACAAAGACATTAATACTGCATATATGTGTGTAATCGATAAAAGTATAAATGTACATTTTTCTATAAAACTTTACAGCGATACAGAAAAACTAATCAAGATTCAAGCACGCAACACGCTAAAAAATTATGATACCTGATATGAGAACAGACAGGTGAGTACGGAAATGAGCAAGCGATGATGCTGGCTGAAGAGAGGAAGTAGGATTTTTACACCTTAGGATATCCTTGTGGAATCCCACCAAAAATGATGATCATTGACAAAAACAAGATGAGTTGAGGGCAGTCAACCTTTTCGCAAGCATCATGGGATATGCTTCTCTTCTCTATTACATTGCCAATTTACACCTGTCAACCCATGCATGGTTATACAATGAATTACCTGTCATTTGTATATGTTCATATATCTACAAAGTCGGATCTGTATATACCACACATATTACAATATTTTAAAAGTCCCCTCACTCATGGAAGTGGAATTATAAGTATTAAAGTTTTCAATAATTTTTATCCCACTTCCCAAAATACATTCGATTCGCAAGAATTTGAAAACGCCTGATTTAAACGGGATGGGATTTCCTTTCACTTTTTTC
>JAHZNG010000187.1:0-10469 GCA_027744375.1 Orchesellides sinensis
ATTTCAAACTTTAGTTTCTATGTTACTAATAAATAACATATGTACATAGTTTAATTTAAACCCCTTTACCTTAAGAGATAAGGCGAAAAATTTGCTTTTAAAATAATTGCACTGTCGATTGGGTTTGAGGAAATCGCCAGTGGCAGAGTCGGTCACTGCAACAGTTATCAGGAAGGGTTCCGCATGCTTCAGGGTTGTGTGAATAGGTAAAAATTCTTGATTATTTTAGATTGGGACGAATAAAAAATTGTGTTTTTAAGATCTTTCCATTTACTCGTCATTTTGATTAGAGAGAATAAAAAATTGCTTGAATGCACCAAATGTACTTTTACTTTCCACAATTTCTTTATTCAGATTTACTGACAGTCGGTAACAAAAAGTCGTATTTTTTTGTAATAAACTTAAACAAAATATCTCTCATTTTTAAATCTGCAACTAATTTTAAGCGCTGCATTATTCTGGCGAAGTATTTAGTATGGACTCCCAGACTAGAGCTCATTGTGTGCAGCGGTTTGCATCAAGTCCAAGCAGAATCCAGTTACTCCATGCTAAAACCCCATAAAACCACAAAATTCCAGCATTAATCTCAAAACTCTCTTTAATAGCTTATCTTATTTGTGCTTATCAATTTATCTTATCAATACATCATCATTTCTTACCGTGCAGTCAAACCCATCAGCTCCATGATGAATGCTCTCGTACAATTTAGAAAACGCATCTTTTTTCATACTCGCCGACGCCTGGAACGCTGAGATAATACTACATCCAAAAATACCAAACAATTAGTTACTCGCGCCAATTCTCGATTAAAACACAATCTATATACACACTTTACCTGCTCGTCTTGATCACATATCGCCTAATGAAGTTCTCCCTGAAGAAATTATTATTCAATTGACAAAACACGAATGACGCACAAGTTGAGTGTTCCACCGCCTTTCCATACGCGTCCCACACCTGAGTCATTGGCTGAAGCACCTCCTTATTCAGCACATCACTGGCAATCTTCTCAATATCTTCCGGCTTTAGATCCAGAAGAGACTCCTTGGTAATCTTAAATGTCTCCCTGATATACTGATTAATTGGCTCAATATACTGCTTGGTCTTCTCCCCAAAGCCCATTTTATTATTTAGCACATCATCCGCCTTATTAACCACCTCCTTCAAATCACTTGGGACCTTTAACCCCCTAAAAAACTCCCCAATAGGCCTAACCGCTTGAGCCACCATTAATTTCCTAATCTGAGGATCCTGCACCTGCCTCAAGACCATATCAAACCGGAAGCTCATTTCCTTCTCAATAATTCTCAGGGCATCCGGAAGAGTCTCAGCCTTCAGCAACCTTGGCAGCACCCTATTTACCTTCTGACCTGTTGGGCTCTTAATGAAATCCGTCCACCATTGCATCATCTCTTGTAACTTGAGCATATCTCCAAATCCACCTCCCACTCCCCCAGATTTACCCTCCCCCCTCTTCTGGTTTGCCCCTGGAAGTGCTCCAAATGCAGACGCCATGTTAATTACAGTGTCCAAATCCACTTGTTGGCTGAGCATGTTATACACACTCTCAAAGCTAAACCCCTGCTTCCCTCCCGCCGCCTGGGTGACACTCTGAATCATATTCACCAACATCTGAGGATTGCTTGACACCAAATTACCCAGCATACTCCCCAGTGGTCCAAAATCAAAGCCACCACTGGAATTTGGCTTACTCGCCCTCTTCTTCTCATTTTTATTATAATTCATACTCATCTCGTCCACCTCCACTTCCACCTCATTATCCTCCGCCTCTAGTTGCCTCCTCCTCTGCTGCTGACCCCCTCCAGCCATTGGTCCCAGTGTCTTCGCTATGTTCGCCAGATTGGCGAGATTAAGACCACCGCCCAAGTTCTGCATCAAATTTTGAACTTGAGGTCCAAACATGTTCATCAGGTCTTGACCTAGCTTGCCGGGGTTGGACAAGATGTCTTTGCTTAGTCTATCACGAAGTTCCACTGGAAGTGCTGAGTAGGCATCTGCAAATTAAAAAGTACATTTTTAACCCTTTCCCCAATTTTTTACCAAACATAATCATTTCTTTATTTTTTACTTACTTTGAAAACTTTTGAGCTCATCCCCTTGGAGGAGATCCTTAATTAAATTAACAAACTCATGCTCCTGCTCATCCCCCCTTGCCAGCCCCACCACACACGTCAGCACCACGGCTAATAAAAAACTCCACTTCATCTTATCTTATTATTTTTTTATCTCAGACTTCCACAATCCACCGCCTTCCGTTCAATACTAACTTAATTTTCTTAATCCAAGCTAAAAAATAATGCTTCTTCTTTCCTGCCACGTCTTCTATTATTTTTGACAGCTCCTTCTTAATTTATTCACAGCCAAGGTGTAAAAACTAATAAACCATAAAAATCTACAAATTAAATGAGCTTCTGAGGAAACACAGCCACCACCACCATCACAGTAGTAATTATGCTTTAGTTCACCCAAGGAAAAATACTTAACAGTCAAAAATAATAATCAATAATGTTGGCTCCACCAAAATATATCTTATTTTAGAACTGCTGCTGAAGAAGTAATATTTTTTTATGATTTACTCAGCCAGGTACCTAAAGTATATACGGAACTGTGTACTTTTGTATGAGTTTTACAGGATGATGACGAAAATAGTACGTATTTATTGAAATACCTACACGGACAACTGTATAAACATCGCAAGAATGAAAAAAAGGGTTGAGGAGAGAGAGGATTACTGTTGACTCTCGTCTTATGAAAAGGTGCATGTATGCTCATCATCATAACCATCATGATCAGCAACAGGTGCTGTAATGCATACGTGTTATATACATACAAGAAAGATTTTTTTATGTAAGCGTTCATTTCATAAGGAAAAAGAGTTAAGACGAGACATGCGTTTAGGTATGAATGTGTGTATGAATGAGAGAATGAAGGAAGACGTTGAGCCAGGTAAGTAGCCTCTAGGCAGGACAATCACCCCGACAGGTAGCAGAGTGCTGATATGGATGACGGGAGAGCTAACTGTACAAAAATCTGTTCCGTAAGAAAAGAAATGTTGCTCACTTACTTTTTTCCTTACAGCTTAAATGTGTGTTATGTACGTAAGTATCTTTTAAGCCTTTTCGTACTTATTCAAGAAAGTTATAGCGAGAAATATTATGACCCTGCCTGTTGTGGGTATGGTATATTATACAGTAGTATCCAGTACTGTGTATATGTTATGGTATATAGTGGGTTGATGCATTAATTAGGAACTAAACGGGTTTTAGCTGGCTTGCTTTTAGATATTCGTAATAATTTTAAAGGTAGTGTAAAAAGTAGTAAGGAAAAGACAGGTAGCAGAGTGCTGATATGGATGACGGGAGAGCTAACTGTACAAAAATCTGTTCCGTAAGAAAAGAAATGTTGCTCACTTACTTTTTTCCTTACATATTAAATGTGTGTTATGTACGTAGGTATCTTTTAAGCCTTTTCGTACTTATTCAAGAAAGTTATAGCGAGAAATATTATGACCGTGCCTGTTGTGGGTATTGTATATTATGCAGTAGTATCCAGTACTGTGTATATGTTATGGTATATAGGGGGTTGATGCATTAATTAGGAACTAAACGGGTTTTAGCTGGCTTGCTTTTAGATATTCGTAATAATTTTAAAGGTAGTGTAAAAAGTAGTAAGGAAAGCGCATTGGTGATGCTTGAGCTTATAACATGATTTATCTTGTAAAAAATGAAGTAGTGCAGTCGGAAGTAATGTAATAGTTTAGAGAGTAATTGAAAATGATGATTAAGGAGAAAGCAGTAAATGTAAAAAAAAAGATAATTATCGTGTTTTTTGTATGAATGGATGAATATCATACAAAATATCTGAGTTGATGTGGTAAAAACGATATTTCATGAGGTAATATTATAATTTATGAGAATTAAAACAAAATTCTCGATCTAACTTGCCCTAGCGTCTGTATTGATATACCAACATAATATATAGTAAACTCCATCTCCATCGGTTGAAAAGAGGATGAGAGAAAGAGGAACGGTGGTATAGTTTATATGCGATGCATAATATATACGCGTACAATACCTATTTACTTGGTTTTCAATTAGATGAAGCTCAAACCTCTCTTTTTTTCTGGCAAGGAGGCAAATAGCCATGAAAGCATGGAAAACCTACTTTTCTTTGAAATTAAATAAAAAATCTATTGACTATCTTTTCAGAAGATGCCATATATATGTATATCTATCTCTGATGGAAATTGCTGGAAAAATGTGTTTGTCATCTTTTTTACGAAAACAAGCAACCAATACATAAGCGATGATACTTTGTTGGCCTTTTTAGACTTAATGAGGAAGGAAGTAGGTAGGTACTAGATATAAACAGATTTTCATGCGAGTTTAACTCATACGCACATACTAGATGGAAAGACCTAGTGGAAAATTTGTGGAAATGTATTTAATTAACGTGTGGTCCCATTTTAAACCAAAAATATCCCAAGAAATCGTTAAATCATGCTCAGTGGAGAAAGTCAGGTGAAAGCTGGTGGGGCCCTGTCCTTCCGGAGAAAGGATGAGTTGTGCAAACAGCGTGGTCAACTGTTTCCGAGGAATTACTTGGTCTAGCTCCCCCTCATCTTCCTCCTCATTTGAGTGTGATGAGGATGATAATAAAAAAGAAGCATTAAAAATTAATCTACCTCCGTTGAAACTTGAGGTGTTCACAAAGTCCCCGTCAATAAGACGTCGCCGCGTGGTAAAACTTGAAAGTAAGGCGGGGAAGCGTCATCATCAATATCAAGATTATCATGGCGTTTGTAGGTGCAAGATGAGTATGCCTCTGCCAGTCATTCCTGAAGAGAAGGCGGTGTACAAGGAGACTTCCGTTTAGACTTTTACATATCCACTTCCGGTTTAGATCTTAAAAAAAGACATGAGTTGTTGGGAGTGTATTATCCCAAGCTGTTTTAATAAGGCGGGACCTCCGTCACCAGGTATTATTGAAGCGACAGTGCCGGTTACGGTGGAAATATTCAAAACGGGACTCCCATCAATCAATGTCCACCCCAAGGCTACGTTCTCAAGTGGAGACGCCAAGAAGACAACAGGAAGTGAAAGTTTTAAAAGAAAATAATGATGATTGGTTGGTGGAAGTGAAAACTAAAGCGCATACTGAGACGTGCATTTAAAAATAGCTTTAGTTTTATGTGGGCCAAAGAAAATGCTAAAATATTTTGCAATTAAATTTTAAAAGGTTGGGTTTATTTTTAGAAGGATTTATAATAAGACAGGATGAATTGCTGTTGTTCCTGCTGCTGGAAACTTATTTCTGGATGCTTCCTAGTGTGGGCGAGGGAGCAACCACCTGACCCTCCTCCTCAGTTACCTGAAGAAGTAAAATTGATTGAGAGTGAGACGGAAGCTACTACTTCCGGTTCCAGTACCCAAATTGTTTCTCCAGACAGAACGAAACTTAAGTTGGACTTGAAGAGTGTAATTGGGGGTGGGGAGGGAGGTGGAGAAGGAGGTGGCGGAGTAAAGAAAGGCAAGAGTTTATCTTGGGTTAAAAATCCAGAGCTACCTGAGTCACCCACCAGTCGGTGGAACAGGGAGAGGAGAATGGGAAGGGGGGAAATGTTTGGGAGAGAGTTGAGCTTGGTTCAGGAGGAGGGGCAGACTGGGGAAACATTTCCTGGGGGGACGTTTGTCACTTGGTTTTAAGATGAAGAAAATTATTCCTTAAAAATTATCGACTTAGTCATTCTAAGAATAAATGTGTCATAAAAAAGTATATTTTAAGATGGAAACTAAGTAAGAATCTGGATTTACTGCGTAGGTGACTGAGTAATATTGATTCATGGCGGAAGTTGTGGCAAAGGACAAACTGGAGCAAAAAATAACCTTGTAAATATTTTGTGGTTTTTTGGGAAGTATTCCAGGATGTATGGAGTGTTTTGTATGAAAGATTCGCTAAAAAGTCATTCATAAATGAATCGTAGAGAAGAATAGAAGTACATTAAATTTGTTGTGAGTTTAAGATTATGAAGGATATAAAGTTGGTGGTAGTGATAACCACGGCAGTAATGCTAGGTTATCTTATGATAAGCTGGTGTGGAGGGCAAGTGGACGCCAGTAGAATTGTTCGGGTGAAATGTAACTGCCCACCGGATTTTCGGCTGGAGGTGTGTGGGAATAATGGGAGGACGTACCAAAATCCGTGTGAGCTTCAATGTGCTCGGGAGCGTATTTTGAGTAATTAAAATTAATTCTATACTTAATTAGTAACTGAGTAGTACTTCTAAGATAAAAACATTTAAAATTGCCATTTTTTGCTTGTAGACCTTCGAATGGCATATCATGGGAAATGTTACAGGAGTTATGGTTGACTTGAATACTTAACGAATGTGGGATTCCTCAAATGAATTTTTAAAAAGTATATCTGATTGATGTCTGTAAAAATACTTTAAATTTTACTAGTATTACACAAACTTTAGATTAACAGATTAATAAATGAATACACATGAAAAAAATATTTTTAATAAATTTTTTGGTCGGCAAAGAATGCAAGGATTTGTTGCCAAGTTGAAAGTGTTAATTTCGTTAGCAGCCCATTCTTCATACGAACCTGTACCAATGCCCTTAACTCCAAATTGTACGAGAAGATTCCTCACGGCGCTGGTGTATTTAAATGCCTGTTGAGAAATAATGATTTATTCATAATAAACTGATAAGCTGCAAAAAATTTATGGAGTAGCGGCGATAGTTTAGGGATTTATGTTTGCGTTATTGTCATTATTATTTTGATTGAAAATGAATAAAAAATTGAGTAAAAATTGAATCCTTTAGAGGAATTATCAATTTTCTGGCAGCTTAAAAATTCATGCTTTTTGCAAACCCACGCATTGAAATCGATTGAAATTTGTTTATATCATTATCATTATTATTTACTGCTCAATTCCTCATAAGATGCTAAAATAGCACTAGAAGTTTCATGCGCAAACTGTATTCCGCGCTGATTTCTTTCGTATAATTACATGTACATTTTAAAGGTATCTTTTGGAACAATTTATTACGAGTTGTGAAACAACGAAGTATTCAAATCGCCAGTGTCCTTCTGTCTGTCTGTCCGAAGATGATTCAAAAACTAATTGACTTTTTTAGAACGGTTTTCACCGATTCGTTTCTAAAGACCTGGGTTTGAATGAGTTTGAAGGGGGTAGTTATCGAAAGTAACCTTCATGATAAGGCCAGAGGTGACTAAGAATTTCATGCTGCAACATATGGCATGTGATACCTCATTCGAAAGCCCTTAACAAACTGAGATTGATTCTTTACTTTATTTTAGTGTAGTCGATCTTGGTAAGGCCCTACGATAAGGTCAAAGATCAATTAAAATATATAATGCCTCAACATGGGGCATGTGATACCTCATTCGAAAGAAAGCCATTGGAAAACTAAGTGTATGCATTTAGTATATTTTATTGTAGGTGACCTTAATGAAGCCCTGCTATTAGGTCAAGGGTCATTCAAAATAAAATGCTTCAACATGGGGCATGGGGTACCTTAATTGAAAGCCCTTGACAAACTGACAGTTAGTTGTTGAATTGGTTTTAGTGAAGTTAATCTTTTAGTACTCCACAATAAGGTGAAAGGTTATTTAGAATCATATGCAACATATGGTGTGACACATGATTTACGGTTCATTTTTTAACAAAAAAATACTACTACTATAGAGTTCGATAAAAAATTATTGCTTCAACTTTGTGGTGGGGAAGAAGGAGAAGGGCAAGTAGACAAAGGCAAAAGGTTATATCTTGGATGAAAAATCTAAAGCTTCCTGAATCCCCCACCAGTCGTTGGAATAAAGAGAGGAGACTAGGGACGGAGGAAATCTTTGGTACGGAGTTGAGCTTGATTCAGGAGGAGGGGCAGAGTGGGGAAACATTTCCAGGGGGGACGTTTGTCTCTTAACATGGGGAACATGTCAAACGCCAAAGTATATAAGACTATCAATTATCAATGACACTATGTGTACCTGCACGCACATGTTTGCGTACTAGTTAAACTTATATTGCAAATACGGTAGATGAAAAACGATTTCTCATTCAAAGTATATAATATATACAAAACAAAAGGTACAAAAAGGCTCGCAACCAATTTTGAAATTGTTCAACGTTTTATGCATTCATGGATCTCTGTGATAAGCATGCCAGACGATAAAAATTAATAAGGCATCTAAAACTTGCCAAAACTAAGTAAGTTAAAGCAAAGGCAAACGTAATAATTATTTAGATGCATAAGACCTATCATGCCTTCGTATAACCATTAAATATTTCTAACTCCGACATTGCCAACTCGATTTACATAGCAATAAACCTGAACTTGGTTTTAAATAACACAAAAATTATGCCTGACTTATGTGTCAACCGATTGACAAGACAAAATTGTTACAAGAAAGCAAAGGAAGTACAGACATATTCATTTGCACCAATGCACGTTTGAAAAATCCCGATTTTGTACGCTTCAAATATAAATAAATCTCTTATTTTGGACCAATGACATTTTAGATTTTTCTTTTTCAAGTTTTCCTTTTATTTTCTGTTGAAAATTTACTAATCCTTTGTAATAATGAATGAGATTTCTGTATAGAAAATTTATGTGCTTCGGTGAATTCGTTTTTGAGTTATTAACAAGACAGACAATAACAATTGAGTGGCAATCACATTCAGCTGTGCTGTGGCATCTGGATATTATGGAGTTACACCTAACTAAGCAACATATGTATGGGCCATAACGTTTGATTTTGTTTAATATACAAAGAGTTTGATGTTGAATTTCGTTTTATGCAATACTATCGTTTTTATTATACCTTAAATTATATCTGAATGAATTAGCGAGTGTTTATCTGCGAGTTAAACCTTTGCAACAAAAGTTTTATACCACAGACAATAAGGGTATTCATTCGACTAGCTAAAAATCCCAATTCGCTTAATCTTGTAGATTTTTAGCGTGCGATTTTAATCTTTTGAAATGAACGTCTAGATTAAATTGAGGTGACTTTTAATCCTCAAAAACTTAATCGAAACTCTTTTGTAATCAGCAAGACAAGAAATGTCTAATATCCATAGACAACATCTTTTGTGGACGATTATAATCGCTCAAATTCCATTTTAGCTACTTCCCAGAGGCTAAAATATTTTTAGCTAAAAATCGTCTTTTCAAATTTCGCGCGCTGGATGATTATTTTTGAGTAGCTAAAAATGGCCCGATTAGCTCTTTAGCTACTCAAATGAATACCATAAATTTCTCATTATAATTTCAACTAAAATTCTGAGTAAATCCTAAAACCTCATGTTAAATAGCATAGACAGCCTTCTGGTTGCTTAAGCACAGAAGCTATATATCCTTGCGACTATGTGCATAAAAACCATGTTTAGGTTATAAATGAGTAAAGCTGCACCTAAATAAACCATTTAGAACAAAAGCATACAAAAGAATGATTGAGACGCAAGAAGCATTCCTGCAGCATAAGCTATGGTTTAAATTGTTCCTAAATAAGAAAAGAGATCAATATTTCTCCAAAAGTCTATTATCTAGCTAAGCCAAAAATGGCTAATAAATTAATCAAACTAATATGCAAAATCCACCAAGCTGATCTCAGTTTGTGATATGGCATATTGCTGATTAAGTCGAGTTAAATGAAGGCGGTGCCGGGTTCTATTTCAATCTTACGGATAATTTGCCTTAATTTCATATTGTGATACTGTGCTATAACAGTATTATTGTTCAATATGCTTTCTCAACCATACATTCTCAGCACTTTTTTAATATCTTTAAGGATCACCGAGTTGTTTAGAACGTGTTCAATATACTGGAACTCTGACACAAACCGATTTTTACCAAAGCCCAAGCACTTGATTCACCAACAATATTTACAACTTGTTTTGCTGTCCTTGTTTGCAACCTGCATGTTTTGTCAAGTTTATCATGGTGCTGGACACGAACCTCTTGTTGTTACTCTGGAAAATGTATTTTACGTCGGAACTTACCCAATGTGGCTTCTAATGGCATTTATTTTCCTTCGGAGACGTGACCACGTGGCAGAGCTCTTGAATATCATTTTAACATTCGATAAAAATCAGTTTAGCACAAGTAAAGGGTTAAAGGGTTACGTATAAAGAAACTTTTGTCAACTTGCCATACTTCCCAGCGAAGGTCTTCCATTAACCAACTTGCTCAAAATCGGCTATCAGCCAATCAAATGATTTTTATCGGTTAAAATCTCGCTGGGTAGTATAAATGCGAGCGAGTCAAAATCGATTTCACTAAAATTCAAATTCTGAAGTAACCAATGGACGTAGCGAGTCCGGAGTTGTGTTAAACGACGTCTAGTACAAAGGTCTACATTATATGCTAAATTATATTAGCCAGTAAGGTCAATAACCTAACTTAACTTAATTTATT
>JAHZNG010000188.1:0-32898 GCA_027744375.1 Orchesellides sinensis
CAACCAAATGCGAGTTGTACCCTTCGTGAATAATGGATCCAGGCACCATGTCCAGTGTGTATGATCTTGGCAAGCCGTTCGACAGTCGCTCGGCATTGTATCTATTGGACAATTATTGAAACGTCATTAAAATGCTTATGACGCTACTGTAACTATTACGTATAGTCACCAAGTCACAGTATCGAATCCATAAAGTTATTGAGCTTGTTTTAAATACAAACTTTCTTTTAAGCATCTTTTGATTAAATCAATTAATACTAAGCAAGGCCCACCAACATTGAATACAATGATCATAAAGTTGATGTAATATGTTCACTTCAATATATTTGTATATCTAATTTCTTCATTGGTTTTTGAAAGGCTCTGTACAAAGTAATTATTTTCATTAGTTTCTAATCATTGAGCAAATCAAAGAACCAAAAATGTAGTTTCCAATTTTTTAATTTCATTAAAAAATGTGTATATAAATAGCAATAATTTAAATGTGAATAGCCTTTTACTTTCATCTTCACATAATATTAATACCATACTGACTCAATGATCTATATTTTTTGAAATGTGAAATAAAAATATGATGAGCATTGCTTTTCACTGTAAGGCACTCATGCATAGAGCTTATCAATCCTTATCATCGATATACCATACGCTTTGTGTATACATAGCATTAGCGTTACACCGTTTTTTATGGCTGAGATAAGCGCAAATGAACTTTAACACTTGTTCTTGTACACTACGCACCCATGCATACTCAATGGATGTAGGTATGTAAAACTTTTTAAATACTAAAAACAAATTGTAATTAACGTACCTTGCCAAGAAGGCTCTGTGCATAAAGAAAAAGAGCTCCCCGTGTCTATCAGGATGCCTTGTGGCATTTCGTGGGTACGCTTGATGCCAATACCTTCAGGAAAAAAAGCATCGGCTCATTAGCAAAAAGAGAAATGTGGCATACGTAACAAAGTAACATTTCTAAAAGTAAATAAAAAAGTTAATTTTTATATTACCAATGGTGCTGGTTAAGCATAATGTCTTCTCTCCAGTACCACAAAATGTTCTCAATTCCGTTGTCCCTTCCAACTTTGCCGTCAACCACAATACATTCCTGATAAAACAAAATCTCACTTTAAATTTACGTTTGGATTTTGCGCGAGAAACAATTTGATACAACAGCATTTTACACCATACCTCTTCCTCATGCTTATCCTTTCCTTTACCCTTGCCCTTTCCTTTTTTCTTGCCATGTTGTTGGTGTTCCTTATCTTTTTTCTTGTGTCGTTGATTGTTAAAATGATGGCCTGCTCCTCCACCTCCATTAGACTGGCGGTAGGAGTAATCTGAAATGGATGACTTAAGTTTGTCCAAGCTAGCCGCAGGGGCAGACTCTCCCTTTTTAGGATTCCTACTGCTGATCACTGAACCGTCCAATCCTATGTATTCTCCACTCACTTCAGCACTTCCAGAATCTGGAATGGACCTTTCCGTTGTTGTTGTAGTGGTGGTTGTTGTGGTGGTGGTAGAGACTCCCTTTGTCATTTTAAGGAATGTGGTGTTTCTGGGAACTTGAGCGATAGTCTTAACTCCACGCTTCACCCGGTTCTTTCCAAACATGGATCGATACCTGTCCATATCATCCTTGATCAAATGAGCAGGAATGAAAAGATCTGGCATGGCATCCAAAGGATGAGCTAAGGTAAAACCGGTCATGTCTGGTCGCTCCATGGAAGCAGCCATTAAGCCCAAGTACCACACTTTTGGATGGATCTTTTGTCGGTGAAGTAAATCTTTGGCGAGGTTGTAAACATCTGTGGGAGTCTCTTGAAGTACAAATAATCGTTGTATCGTTCTCCATGCTTCAATCATAGCTGGGGACATGCTGAAAAAGAAGGTGCCCTTGGGGGCAAGTTCAGAGACTTGGTTAAGTTCTCCAGAAAAGTCTTCTTCACTTGAGGAGCTGCCATCGTCATCTTCTAAATGAACGCCCTTGAACAGCTCTAAGAACTTGATTTGTAATTTTGGGTCGACAGCTGCGCAATTATGGTTTTAAAAAAATACAATGTTTTATTTAACTATTTAAAAAAATCCCATTGTAATTTAAAAACTTGTTCAGATTATTATGCTTACGTTGCGCTGGCACAAATCGTCTTCCTGCGTGGTAGGACCATTCCTTGTGAACACTTTGCTTGCTATTTGTAACCTCACAGGTCAACCTGAAATTTTCAAATTCAATTAACCTCAACCTCAAAAAATCTCACGCACGCTCACATCTGTGGTCATACGCATAAAACGAGAGCAAGCACTTTCGCATGTATTAGCAATTAACTTACTGCAAAACATCTTCGGAGCTGTAGAACAAATACGTCATGAATCTGCAAAAGTAAAAACAAAAGTGTAATTTTAAGAAACTTCTTTGCGCAATAAACTCTATATAAGTATAACACAAACACGCATTTAAACTTACAAATAAATTCCAGCAAAACTGATAACGTTCAGATAGTGATCCTTGGGAATTTTAAACTGGTAAACAAGCTGAATAAAATATTTGATAAGCTTTTCAGGATGAGCCAAGATATCATGATAAATAGCCAACGGTCCAATTTCCCCATGTCCATATCCTGACTCTGCCGTTACAGGCTGCACAACAACACCAGCGGCATCATTTGCAGGAACTGCCACAGCGTAAGGCTCCACTTGATGTTCCTGATAGTAACCTTGTGTATCTTGGTAATACCCAGCCCCATCAACAGCCGAAGCCGCTGCAGTGTAAACGGGTTGAATAACTTCAGGTGTGGAAAAATACTGATTGTACTGAGCTTGTTCGTTAAATATGAGGTTGTGCTGATGAGGTTGACTGTGATATTGTTGGTGCTGTTCCGATTGTTGATAATGATTTTGATGTTGCTGCTGCTGCGCTTGATCAACTGGAACCTTCCTTGGTCCACGATTTTCATGGACGGGAACTAATTGGCTTCCAGACGCTGATTGACCTTGCTGCTGAGGTGGTGGGACAACTACAGGTGAAGCTGTAGCAGCCACTTGTTGCATGCCACCCCCACTGTTAGCATTACCCTCTCCATTGTTATGCTTGGATTCTACTGCGACATTATCAAAGGCGTACTGTGTTACTGGGCTTTGGTCACTGGGAACTGCTACCTGATCGCTGGGCATTGCCAGCAAATCTTGCTCGTCATCTTTTACAATGAAGCCGCCCCTGTAGGGCTCTGGCTCTCCTAAAACTGAACTTAAGGTTAACACAAGCACTACACTTAGAAACCATTGTCTGCTTACACTGGATAACATCAACATTTTAAAATGTCTTGTGTGGAAATCTTTCCACGAATTTATGTTTAATGAAAATAGGTAAAAATATCTGTTAGGAACTAAAAAGATAACATCAACATTTTAAAATGTCTTGTGTGGAAATCTTTCCACGAATTTATGTTTAATGAAAATAGGTAAAAATATCTGTTAGGAGCTAAAACCGTGGTACAGTGTAACCTTCATGATAGTTAAGTTTGGCAAAGGATTTACAAAACTTGGAAGAGGTGATGGTAAGACACATTCCGTGTCTGATTTAAGACTGAGACTCAAACTGATAATTGTGGTGTTAGTTAATCTAGTTGTGGGGTGGCCCTTTCCAACTATCGAATTGTATAATATGTGCAGTTATGAGAATTAGAAATTACGCAGGACAAGACTGAGACTCAAACTGATAATTGTGGTGTTAGTTAATCTAGTTGTGGGGTGGCCCTTTCCAACTATCGAATTGTATAATATGTATGGGCAGTTATGAGAATTAGAAATTACGCAGGTGTTTTTTCGAAAATGTGAAAACATAACGTAACCTCTGCCCACGTAACTTGCACTTGCTGTTGATACTGTGTTTTTTTATGAAGATAAGCAAGATGTATATAGGACATAGGGCGAAAGATAAACTAGAACAACAAGAGTTCCCTTTTTTAAGAATGGTGTTGTGATCAAAATGTGTGCGATATGTATAATATGTAATGCGAGACAAATGAAAGAGTTTTTTCTGGCAAGTGTTCGAAAGGTTGCTTTGATATGAAAAGGCTACCCATCTTCTAGGTGCTACTGTACAGCAATTACGTTAATGTGAACAGCAAACCACAACAATAAGCATATGCACAAGTTCTGTTTAAACCCAACCCCTTCAAAGAAAGGTTGTTAACATTTTTAGTAAATTTCACCAAAAAGTGTTTGTTTATGCATAAAATTATTACAAGCCATTCTGATGAGTTTCCCATCAAAATTGTGTTCACATTTGTAAGACATGCATAGATGAAATTGCAATGCTTCGTATGTACCTAATATATTTATAAGAGAAGATCACCCAAAGGTAATCAATGAACTATTTTACTAGAAACGCTTCGTGTTACAGTAACTCATCGCCACGTTGATAAGTAAACACATGCATGCTTCAGACAATTGGAAAGGCTTTTCGTTTTTATCCTCATTCATATGTAATAATAAATTACTACCTTTGATTTAATTTTAAACAATCATGTAATACCTAATGAAAATTTCAAAATGTAACAGAGACGATGGTGCATCGCATATATGTAACAGTGCATTTAATTGATCTATATATAGCCACAAGGTGTTTTTATTGAAGTTGCACTACACGTGTATAAGTCGTCACGAGACGAACATCTATATATGTACATATAATACTCATCCGAAGATCATCATCCTCGTAAATATGTGTTTACAAGTGCGTAAAACATGAAATAAAATGCGATGAATATAGATAGATTTTGAAAAGCAAAATTGAAAGTTTTTCATCCTAATTTAAAATTGTGAGACGCTGATAAAAACCTTTACTGCAACTGTATCATTTACATTTTACGTGGTATGAATAAAAGAAGGATATAAGACATAGGCTGTCTGGTTAGTATAGGATTTCTTCTATAATTACCACATGCCATAATAAATTTTTATTGGTGTACGCAAAAAAAAACAATATTTTATTATTGATATTTTTTTGTTTATTGTTTACTTTTCGAATAGGTACTCCAAATAGAAAGATTTGAACAAGTGTTGAAATGTACATAAAAATATGAAGGATCGCAGAACAGACTGACCTTTGCCAATTGGAAGAAAAAATGATACAAAGAATGATGATACAATTCACTCTCTCAGTCAGATTCAGATGTAATACATAGGTAGCTTTGATCCTGCCGGTAAAAATGATAGGGTGTGAACGAAAGTTAGGTAAGGTGGGAGGATACACATGGACACACGCACACACGGATTTTGATGAAAGAGAGGTTTAACTACAATTACAATGTATTGCCTGATTTTATATCTGAAGAAGGGTAAAAAGATATCAATTGGGTATATTAATATGAGATACCACATGAAGGTTGATTTGTAGCAATGATAGAAAAATAATATATATAGAGCAATTTTGAAGTAAAGCGAAAGCATATCATAAAATTGAACTGAAAGCGTAGTGAGTAGCTATAGCCATGTAGCCTTGAATGCATTTGAGTTAAGCATCATTAAAAATAAACAAAGATATCAATCTTGACAATACGAAGATTCAAGTTGAATGAAGATCAATGATTTCAATCGTTGGGGAAAGCTGACCAGTACTAATTAGGATGGCAGAAAGGCAAATAATACAATATAATGCATTTTACTTTCAGTAGAAGACCAAAATAGTCAATTAAAATCTTTCGGAAATTTTCAATGTTTATTTTGATTTTGTCGATTTTAGGCATTTAAACATTTAATCCATATTATGCAATCGTTTGAGTCAATGTTAGCTTAGACTTGACTGACAAAACGATCCACAACTGTTCCATTCTCTAAGCGAATATAGTTTTCCGCAGCACCCCACAAGTTATCAATTGACAACTTCAGTACACGAGATCCCCTTGTCCATCCAACCCACCCTCCGCCGTGGCCAGATTGACGATTATAGCATAAATTAAGGTTTTGGTAGTTGCAACACCATCCGTTTCCTAGAAAAATTACCTATAAATAAAATATAGCTCGTTCTGTTAGTTTCAAGGTCAAGCAAAATTTACCATGATTATGTCCAACAAAAGCTGCTCTGATCATTCCAGACGAAACCAGAGCCTCCATAAAACCTGTATCTTTTTCTTGAGGGGTTACAATGTCGTCTGAAGGTGAAAAAACGTATTATGTTATTACGAAACCTATAGATTAATGAGCAAGAAAATTCTGAAGCGTAAATTTATTTACCATGCTGTCCAGGACATTCTGGGTGGTCATCAATGTTATCATGAATTGGTTTGTACTCATCCCTATATGAATTACAATGTCAAAGAATTGACATATCCCTTATTAACTTTTCCCTTAAATTTAAATAAGGTCTTATTCATGATATATTCCTGTAACATACGTGGGATAATGGAAAAAGGCCAAGGATGGGATAGGACCCCAGGTGGAATTGATTTGTTGCACGTTCAACTTAAACCAGTCCACAACGGTTTCATGCACATAAGCCGAGATCCCACCAGATGAATTCCTTCCACCTCGGCTGTCAAAGAACCACAAGATCAAAGCTGGCTTATCATCCGTTCCGTTTGTGCCATTAGCAGCTGGTGGATAAATTGGGATGTAATAATTAGTGTTCCCGATCAAGCCTTCTTCTCCTTGTTGAGTGTAACTCCCGTCGTATCTTTGCTCAGCAGAAAGGATTTCTTCTCTTGACACGTTGTTCCCAATGTCGTGGTTTCCATACGTTGATGCCCATCTGCGGAGAAAAAAGAAGGCCATGGCATTGCATATAAAAATGGGCTATTTTAGGCATGATCAAAAAGAAGTATGTGGTTTAAAAACAAAATAAAAAAAATAATAATTTCGCGTGTGCATGAATGATGTAACGGTTGCTGGTTGCTTACTTGTAGTTGCCTTGTACCACGGGTTGCAACAGTTGGTCCATCATTGCTGTGCCGTTTGGATACATTACTTCGGCAGACATGAGGTCACCAGTGAAAACCACGAAATCGGGATGTTCCCAGGATAAGATGTCATTCATGACCTTGATCGACTTTTGGTCGTTAGATGGACCCCAATCTGAACCTAAGATGTAGTTACTTAGTGTTTTTTTAAAGGGGGACTTTATTGATTTGGCTCTAAACTTTTAAATAAAATATTTTAATTAAACCTGGTCCTTCTCCAAAGTGAAGGTCAGTAAAGGTTACAATTTTAAATGTCCCATTGGAATTGAAATACACTTGAGGGCGAGCTGGGTTTCTAGCATTTCCTCCAAATGGAGTTTCAATTACCCTCCCACTCACAGCTCCAATGAGTAAGGCTAGAAATACTGTTAAATTCATCTTTAGCTATTCCCTTTTGAGTTAAAATTTACCTGCTTTTTGAAGCTGGACCAGTTGAAGTGATGAAAATAAATGATTTTAAAAGCAATAAAGTGGTAATGAGTTTTTATGGCAGTGAAAGATGGAAACACTTTAATAAGTGGTTATATGTATGCTTATCACAATATAATCTTTATGATAAGATTGGTAATTAAGCCCACTGTAATCGTATAGTACACATTTTTTAGCCATTAGCCTTAAATTTGTCAAAGTGTCAGTGTCAAGTTTAATGTCCATCAATGTACCTTTAAATTATTGCTTGTCTTGTCTTATAGTGTAATTAATCAAGTATGTAATTCGATTTTATTGGTATCTAAAAAGTTATCTTTTGCCATGGATAGGTACAGACCAAAATGACTTCTTGTAACACATCAAGACTTGAACGCATTCTTAACATGGATTGTAAACTATCTACACATGAAATACACACATAGCTTCACTGATTTTTAAAACTTTCAAATGACAGTGTTAGTGTTACCCCTGAAGAAAATGATACAGGCTTTATGGTGGTCTCGTTGTGTCTATAATGATTAGGGTGAGTTTTTAAAAGTAATAACCAAGCTGCAGCAACTGGAATTTAGTGGTCTCGTTGTGTCTATAATGATTAGGGTGAGTTTTTAAAAGTAATAACCAAGCTGCAGCAACTGGAATTAACTTGACCTTGAAGCAAATAACTTATGACTAAATTGTTTTTCATGTATTTTTATGTCATGTCACTGGGATTAGGCTACAATCATGACAAAGATTATACATATTATTGTGAGGTATCTAAACAAATTGCAAATAATGTTTATGACTGCATTAAGAATACGTAGGAAAAATCATTTAAAGGTACGTCGAATAAACCAAATGTATATAGTATGTATCAGGCTTTGAGTTTCAATTTATAAAATCAACTTTTTTATTCGTATTTCCAATTTTCGGCATTATTATTGAAGGACAATAATCATGTTACACTTATGTTTAGTGTATGCAGAACTAAAGCTTTTTAATCACAATACAATTTTCTAAAACGTAAAACACCTACGTACACTTGCCTACATAAAACAATAATATATAGCGTGCAAAGTCGTTAATTTTTTAATTAAAGATAAGTACAACAGTATAACAGTCATGGTTTTCAAACCGTGTATGTTTGTATTTTATTTTCACTTACAACATAGAATATTAGGTATACATGTACAGTGTAGTTACAGAATTATTGCCTATCACCTACACAAAAATAGCAGCAAAATAGGTTGTATATTTAAAAAGTATGTATAGTTATTTGCGTTGTTTATAAATGTTGATATACATTTCATTGCACAAAGTAACACAATTGCCAAACTTAATATTCATTTTTATACAAAATTACACATTTCTAAAATTAAGTAAGTACTCGTTATTTAACAACCTGCGTATAAACGGCTTTTTCCCATGATGCTTCCCAATACTTTTGTGAATGTGTGAAGCGGCCATCAATTATGTGCAAATTGATTTAAATGTATTCATTTTTCGTCGTATGTCTAATTAACTGCACAAATAAATACTGATAACCGTTTCAAGACGACTCGTTCTTCATTCAATTTACTAGTTATGAGTTATCTAGTAGTTAGCGCGGTTTAACTGCTAAGTCCAAATACTTTATCGTTTTTAAGATGACATTCAAGATAACATGGTATCATTTTTGCAATTTGGCTATAATTGCCTATTACAGTACTCACGATGTACATCTGTAGTTTAGTTGACCTGAAACATTGCCATTGCGTTGGTAGACAAAAAATAGCGTTAACCTTGTATCAAATCTAAATAGCTACAAAGTATAGGAGACATGAAGAGAAAACAAGGCATTCTTATGTAAGTTTCCAAGTCTGTGTTGCAGAAGCAGTCCAATTAGGTTGAGAAGTTTTGAAGTAGGTTTTTACGATATAAATACATTTAGGTGCCTCACATGATAAAGCTAATTGTATATCGCGTGAATTCTTGCAAGAAAATTATTAACATACATACATTGCGTGTTGTTTTATCGATTTGCCTAAAGAAATAGCTTAAAGCATCTAATTTTCAATAAATTACAAAAATTAAAGCTGATTACAAAGTTTACATTTTGGGAGAGCTTGGATTGCAAAGCTGTTTTGAAATATACTTTATACTTATATAGAAACATTTAGCTAATCTGCTTTGGAGTTGGCGCGAGTTACACTTTCCGTACGGATCATTTTTAACAAATCTGAATATAAGTTTATATTAATAATTTATAACAGTCAAAAATTAATCTTCTCTGCTTACATTACTGACACACTTGACGTTTCTTAAATTTACATTACTTTCCTCGGGATAATCAGTTATACAGTCCAAACTTTGAAGTTCTCACCCGAGCTCTTCTTGTAGTCGGGAAAGGATTAAAGTTCTTCCCTTTCCCAGTACCACTGACACTGCTACTGCTTACCTGTCCGTTGGGATTTTTTCCAACAGACCTTCTTCTCACCATAACTTTACCTCCTCCTCCAGTTCCACTATCACCGCTGCTGCTTCTCCGTCTATTGGAGGTAGTTGTCACTGTAGTAGCCACAACTGTCACACCGATTTGCTGGAGAGGAACAACAGTCCTGGCAGCATTATTGCTCCTTTCACCGCTACTACAACCTGAAGAGCTTTCATGTTTCAGGCCAACCTTTGAACTTCTGTTCCCACCAGCCCCTCCACACTTCTCCGAAGTGGAACTATCTTTTCTCGATAACGAGTTCTTGGAAGAACAAGTTGGCAAGCCAGAGTCTCTATCCGAGCTGTCATCCTCTTTGAAATTTGAGAGTTCCGGGAAGCCAGCCGAGTAGTCTGAAGATGATCCCTCTTCATAATCGAGGTCCTCATACTCATCTTCATCCAATTCACCGTCTTCTAAAGCTAGATCATATGCCGGTTTCAATTTCAGTCTCTGGAGAATAGCTATATTTTGTCGGATGACGGCATTAATTTCTGCTGTGGTTTGGCACTGACATGGGCAGGCCGTTGTGGGGAATACTGGTATCGTGCTGTCATAATCATCAGTTTGAGAATCAAGCTTCCCACTAATTTCATCCGCCTCCTCATCATCATTATCGTTACAGCCAATTCCACCAACACCAACAAAATTACTATCCTGTTTCTCTTTACTGGAATAAGCTGCCAATAGAAACTCTTCTGGTTCTGCGGGACTTACAGGGAAATTTTTGGGTCTTGGTGGTATCATCATGTCCTGAGGGGGTGATCTTGATGGACTCTTGCTGTTGAGACTTGTTTCTGTAAGATCAGGACTGAGAATTGGACTTACAAGACAACTTCTCACATCCACTTTTGAGCTGGGTGGGGAAATCTTTTCTGGTGGCGAGCATGAATATGATGATTTGCTAATTACTGGAACAGAAGTATCATTACAACAATCATCAGCAACTCTGGTTGAATCTTGTTTATCAGCCTTTTGCTCATCTTGGTTCAATTCTGTGAAAGAAGAGGTGAGTTGGAGAAAATCTGGTGTTTTGAGTGGGGTAAACGGCTTAATTGTACCAGATATTGAAGTCGAGCCTAAATCCAATGTTAAGTTTTGTTTGGAGGGTGAACCTTGGCATTTTAAAGGTGTCATCTCTAGGCTATCATTTTTAATACTCTGTAATTGTACCACATCACTCTCTGGGAATTTTTCGGAAATCTCACTCTCATATTCAGTCGTATAATCCTCTCCTGTTGCTGACTTGCTCGAAGTCTTTTTCAAAGTAATCATGAAATGTGAGACAGAGTCAGAAGTTTCATCGTAATTCCATTGATCTTCTCGTGTTTCTGGCTGAGCTTCTAAATTTGAAGATAACTTTCTCGGAGCATCCACACAAATGTCAGGTATATCCATGCTGGAAAAGCTTTGACTTGACTTTCCACTGGAGGTACGCTTGGAATACGAGCTTCTTCTGGATCTGGGCAGTTGACATTCCAAACTACTATTCAAAGTTGTACATGGGCTTACAGGACTTCTTGGAAGGAGGGGGCTAAGTTGACCATGGCTATCACCAATTGACGAGAGTGAGCCTCTAGGGCTCAAAAAATTCTTGGGAGTTGGGACAGGCGTCAATTTTAACGAGCTATCTGCTAAAAATATATCATCGTGATGACCATGACTTAACCCATTCTCAAAATTTCTTCCCGGAGTATGATTTGGACTTGGCAAGGGAGACTTTTCAAACTCTGGGAGAATCAGACTTTTGGGATCAATTGTGGTGTTACAGGAGTTGAGTATTCTTAAATTTTGGAACTGAAGCTCACAAATTCTCTTGCTAAGATTCTCGTAAAAACTATCACTTTTCCCCAGTCTACTTATCTCTTCAAGAAACAATTGACTGTCGTTCGTATCCAGTATTTTTGGGGTGGTGTGAGATGCTTCTTCATTTTCGCTATTCGAATCCTTGCCTAATTTCGATGAAAGTTCACCTTCCGGGGATGGTCGTTCCTCCTCATCCCCCGGAGACTTATCCTCACTATCCTCAGTAGCTTCTTTAAGCGGAGGTGGGGAGTCTTGGTTAAGTTCAATACTTCTAATGGGAACGTTGGGCTTATCATCAGGTTTATTAATTTGGCTCGCCTCATCCCCCTCGTTTGGAGGTGGACACAAGGACAAGTTGGACTTGTTTGATTTTAAAGACATAGACCCAGGCGAGTCAGATTTGCTTTTTTTCTTCTTTGGCTTCTTCCAGCGACCGTCAGTTTCACTCCACACACCTTCGCTGTCTGAAGAGTCACTAAGGGAGCTATTGGAGTCACACAGTTCAGTATCGCTGGAACTGTCAGTCGTGTGACTGGAAGCGGAGGCGGTCCTCCTTCGCCGAAACGTTTTACTCCGAAGTTTTGGTGCAGCTTTGTCCCAAGTCATTGTGATTTGCTTTGAAGTCGTTCCTCCAGCTGCGGATGACGCAGCCAAACTACATCCTCCACCATTGCTCACATTATTCCGAAGGGATCTGTTATTCAGATTCCCATTATTGATGTTGTTGTGGATGAGGTTATTAGCGGAGGCGATGTTGGATCCTTTGTTGGGATTGTTAGTACTGCTGCTAGCTCGCCTCTGTTGCTTGTTGAACTTTGTAGAGTTCACCATTTGCTTCTTCGTTGTGGGGGCTACGAAAAGGGAGTTGGAGCGTTGACCGGGTACACGAACTCTAGATGCTTCAAGACCTTTTAGAATGATTGTGGTGGCCTTTTGACGATCTTTCATGGCGGCATAGTGGCGTTTCAGATTGTCCAGCTCTCGCTTGGCAAGGAAGAAAGATTTGTAAGGGGTATCCTGCTGGATAATGGCTCGCTGCTGTTGCCGTAGATCGGCCAAGCCAGGAAATGGGAATGGACCAACAGAAACGATGCACTGTGGAAGGAAAGACGAAAATCAGAATTTTCCATGAATAACATAGTTTGATTTAGGAAAACTATTTATAATGGTGTGTGTGGAAAGCATTATGCAAAGAATTAAATCATGTTTTGGTTTGCCACCTACACTAAAGGAAATTACTTTTACAGGTTGGAAAAACAGATTATCCCTCAGCATATTTTCAGCTTAGCTAAAAGAACGCAATTTATTTCTATTTATAAGCTAGTAATGATGTGCCATCAACTTGCCTTCATGTGGATTTTGGATTATGAAAGGTGCAGCGTGGTTTCGCAGTGTCGTTAAGAATAAAATAAAAAGCTTGTATGAAGAAAGGAACATTACCTACTGTGACTGTGTTACAAAAACTAATAGTTTCAATTACAATGTTGATTTGACGTGTTTGCTATGTTGTAATTGATTGTCTTAAAAGTATTATTAATCAAAGATGTATGTAGTAATTGATGCTTTAAAGTCATGAAAAATGTTACACTTGAAGTACCTAACCAATGCTGGAGTAGATTATAAACTGCTTGTGCATGAATGGTAAATCTAGAAGCTTGAAACTTTAAATAAATATGTACATATTCGTTTTGAGGATAAGCTAAGGGCCAACACCGAACTTAAACATGAGCATATAAAATCTTAACAATTTGCTTCACGAGCCTTCTACCATGCTGTAAAATTAATTACTGCCTGTGCCAATGCCCTTTGTACAAGAGAGCTACTTAAGTTATCTAAAGGAACCTGCATAATAATGTGAATCAAGCAAGTGGTGGTGAAAGTTCCATTAGCTTCTCGTGATAACAGCTCGTTTATGAAAGGGCAAAGTGAAAGTACATTTTGTAGTGGGTAATGATGATGGTTGTTTGTACTTGATACAAAAAACGGAATATGTGAAAAGGCTTTAATATAATATGTACACGGCAGAGTATTTACATTAGCTTTGGTATGCAAAACAAAACACTCACGTGCAAATTGGCTTTGGCAGAGGCTGATAAGAGTGAGACTAGAAGAACAACAAGTGCCTAGACAAAACATACCTACATTACATGATGCGGTGCATACATTAAATTTAATGATTCTATGGTAGTAGTTAGCAAGGCACGATAATTACATTTGCAAAATTAAACATGACACACCAGCAAAGGAATAATACATATTTGCGCCAGTAAGTTTTAATGTATGGAAATGGTTCAGGGAGCTTATGCTTATACATGCATGCAATTATTGGATTACTTCTACACACAAAGTTGAAAGCAGAGATGGAAATTATTGTGGAGATACGAAAATAAAATAATTTTCCTTCTGTGTGCTAGAAACCAGTAGTAGATCGTTAATTACCTTCACCAATGCATTGGGGTCCATCAGGCCAAGCTCCAACATTTCTCTTGTTACCACTCCCATCACAGAATAAAAGCCGTCGGCTGATGTCACGGCAAGGATTCGCCTACACGAAAAGATAAATTATGTAAGAAACACGTCCATATATGGCGATAGCGAGTGCTTTCATTATTTATAGTCTATGGATTCGGTCAGTTTTCCAAATTTAGTGTTAAGCTAATGAAAACATAACAGAGAGGATTTTTTCTGTCGGAGAGTTGTAACCGTAAGTCAATTTGTTCGTATGTGATTGAGAGATACAATTGGAATGAGGATAAATGGTGTGAAATCAAATGGAATGAACTGGAACATCCTTTTGTGATTGTTTTTGGCGAGTTACATTTTAACTAAGAATAGAATGTGCTAATTCAATCGTGGAGGTTACATGGATGGATGAACAAAAGTAAAGATAGAGTTTTTGAGAGATATGTTTGGGAAACAAAATGGAGTGAAAAGTCTAAAAATACGATAAAAATGAGAATCCAAGAAAGTATGGACAGCTAATGTTGATAAAAAAAGTAGAGCAAAAATAGCTCTTACGGTTCAATGGCCGTCCACAACACTAGGGCGGTTCGGAGCAGCACTTCTGAGCCTTCCAGGAAAACTAAATCCCATATCTGAAATCAGGATAAATGGTGTGAAATCAAATGGAATGAACTGGAACATTCTTCTGTGATTGTTTTTGGCGAGTTACATTTTAACTAAGAATAGAATGTGCTAATTCAATCGTGGAGGTTACATGGATGGATGAACAAAAATAAAGAGTTTTTGAGAGATATGTTTGGGAAACAAAATGGGGTGAAAAGTCTAAAAATACGATAAAAATGAGAGTCCAAGAAAGTATGGACAGTTAATGTTGATAAAAAAAAGTAGAGCAAAAATAGCTCTTACGGTTCAATGGCCGTCCACAACACTAGGGCGGTTCGGAGCAGCACTTCTGAGCCTTCCAGGAAAACTAAATCCCATATCTGAAATCAATTAAAGCAAATTAATGACCGTTATACATTATCATTAGCAAAGCCATTTGGTGAGCATACAAGCTACACTGAACAATTTGACCCCATTATCTACTATGCTACAACGATGAGTACCACGCAAATAAATACCAATACATAATTTATGGTCGTTAGTGGCGCTTTCAACACCGTTAACGGCTTTCGCGCGGGGTACAGGTTGTAGCAAGTAAAATGCGTCAGCCTGGTTTCAATTTATCCCAGCTTTAATTTCCACTAAAACTCCCATATAAAAACATTTTTCCATTACTGATTATTAAAATTCGCAATCAATTTTTACACTTAAAATCTATCAACTTTTTTACCCCATTTATTCAGTNCAGGTTGTAGCAAGTAAAATGCGTCAGCCTGGTTTCAATTTATCCCAGCTTTAATTTCCACTAAAACTCCCATATAAAAAGCATTTTTCCATTACGGATTATCAAAATTCGCAATCAATTTTTACACTTAAAGTCTATCAACTTTTCTACCCCATTTATTCAGTCCCTAAACAATGTGTTTTAAATCTAAATGTTTTTGTCCATAGAAAATCTCATCCATTAATAGCTTAAAATGTACTTCGCAGCCCTTTTAGATTGAAAACAGCGACGAGTGAGCGAAGATTTATCTGGATTATCTCCAATTTCTTTGAAGCATACACATTAATGTACCCTATTGGTCGAATAGATGAGAGAACAGCTTTATTTTTTCATTCTACTCAACTACTTCCTTTGAAATGGACATAGAAAAGCCGTGGGCATCGGCTTATGATCACATTACATCTTACATCAAGAGCGAGATGTGAGAAACTGAAGAGGAGAATATCAACTTTTTTACCCCATTTATTCAGTCCCTAAACAATGTGTTTTAAATCTAAATGTTTTTGTCCATAGAAAATCCCATCCATTAATAGCTTAAAATGTACTTCGCAGCCCTTTTAGATTGAAAACAGCGACGAGTGAGCGAAGATTTATCTGGATTATCTCCTATTTCTTTGAAGCATACATACACATTAATGTACCCTATTGGTCGAATAGATGAGAGAACAGCTTTATTTTTCCATTCTACTCAACTACTTCCTTTGAAATGGACATAGAAAAGCCGTGGGCATCGGCTTATGATCACATTACATCTTACATCAAGAGCGAGATGTGAGAAACTGAAGAGGAGATACGCAAAAGTGCCTTATAGCAAAAGAAGGCGTAATGTATGAGATATACTGACCAACCATCATCAACATTTCCCTGAAACTGAAATTCGTAGAGTGTGAGTGAAATTCGTTGGGGGATTTACTTTCCCTGGGATTTTCTGGAATAAATGAAGTGATGATACATTATACTTGAAAGAGATCTTCTTGAGCGTGTGTTACACGGTACATGATGATGCGCCTTATTGTCACAATTTACTATATGTAAAAAGTCAGTGGCATCTTCAGATGAATTTCTCGAGTTCTCGTGTGAGCCAGCCCTTTGAAACAGCAATAATGCCACATATTCACTCGTATCACCTAATTTATTGCTACATTTCGCAAATTACTTATGCTGCTCAAGTGGGATTACTGGAAAATGTTGATGTATTTTTGCTAGCTAAGGTACCTAAGGATGCATAATATATGAGGAACACGATTACCTCTGAATCACTCGAGCAGATTACTACGAACTCCTTCCAGCTATAATGTATGTATCATCATAATCTCATCCCATGTTATTGTCTAAATTTTAATACATTAACGAAAATAAAAGATGAAACGAGTTGTAAACGGAAGGACACATAAAACAACAATATCTTCAAAATATATCCTTGCACACTTTTGTCAATGAAGTGAGAAAGTGAAGATAAGGTTATCTGCCACAGTATTACATCAGGTATCATAAAAGGATTCCGAATCTTGTATAATTTCGCAAGTGTGTTTTTAAGAAGAAGGCATTCAATTTAAAAATTCTCTGAATTATTCCTGAACATTTGTGAGACAGAGTTGTACTTATTGTTAATATGCTTCCTAAACAGGCAAACAGATTAATGCTAATATTGCAATATTGTCAAATATTAATACATATATACTGCACCCTGTAATTTCCCATACTTTCTTAGCTGTGCAACCAATTTTTTTATTTGCAAAAAGCTGGATCAAATCGTACGCTAATCGCAGAGGATGAAACCTTTTAGTATAAGTAGTTGGCAGTTTCATACATTGTGTACAATTACACAACTACATCGGTTTACGCATTTAACGAACATATATTTACTACAGATTATGTATGTGAACTGTTGACTGTACAATATACTCAAAACTAAGGCAAGCATAGTATATCTCTGAAACATGTTCATTCTTTCATCTATTATGTTGTAAAGCGAAATTCGATTCTGAGAATTCAATGCTGAAAAACACGTAACATGAGCGTAAATCTTCTAATCTGTACAATATAAAACTAAGAAAGGGTAAACATCCATTGTTGACTTTTGACGTATAGAAGTCGATTATAAAACACTTAGCATTACAGATTATAGAATTTCAGCATGAAATGGTTGGACGTAATACTGCATAATTAAATAAGAGTTTTGAAGAATTTTCTCTGTCATAAGTTTAAAAGCCAATATTCTTTCAGGACACTCCATAAAACAGATTGAAACGGGGGGAATCAGGAAATCCTTTTAAACAAATCTACTCCCTTAGCATGGCACAACTTAATACTTAACCACGGTTATTCATGCAATGTAATCCTTCAAATCATTACGAAATAGCTGCTACAGAGTAAATATTTTTCCTATATCATTAAATCGAAAGTTCATCTACCTTTAAATCTTGTTTTATGTTTAATGCTGGTATAAAGGAGGGCAACATACATACGTATTTGCATTATAGCTTAGCCAACTACAAAATATGCGCAGATATCTTATATACTAATGCACTCTAATATATTTGCACTTCTTAGCGGAAAGAATCCTACGAGAGTAATATGTATTTTACGTGAAGACACTTCATTTCATAGATGGATCTGAAAATGGATGTTTATCGGCACATCTGGGGTATCAAATCTAGTAAAATGGATTTAATTCTTTGCGTTGTGTGAATAGGATATCCTGATTTTTAGATTACAGCAAGCAGAGCTCCATGAGATTGGATAGGTACTTATTTAGACGTCTTACTTTCTTTCTTTTCACCCAAGGATAGAATGTAGACGGGTATTACATCACCAACATGAGCGCCTTATTGAATTGAATGGAAAAGGATTGATGATGATGATGATGTGAAGTAGAGAAAGGGAAACACCTATTTTTTGCAATAATGCATTATACAACGAGTGCCCGTTGATACCTGCCTGCCTTCAACAAAGGCCCTATTGCTTGCTCCAATAACCATTTCCATTCACCTACCACCACCATCATCGCCGTGTATTGTTTAGCCCATCCTTGAGAATGAAAGATAAAAGGAAAACTGTGCCGGTGGTTTTTAGCATACCATACTTTTAACTTCGTCTGGGAAATAACCGTGAAATTGGTGTGCAAACCATCACGGTAAAGCATTGGAACATATTATGTGCTTTCACTATGATGGCTATTCATAACTCACTTCGCAATATTCACCACCACCGACGTCATCAGAACATCAACCAAAAGGGTAATTATTACACAAGGTCATTTAGATGACTTTTGTGCTTAACTCATGGATGAATAGTGGAAAATGGAAAGTATACATCCCAACAACAAATACAAAGTAAACAAAAGATTAAAGTAGTTGTTGTGACTTGAACTATAATTTCTCGCTCATAACAATAAAACAAATGCGCATTATTCGTGACGACTGATGACAATGGCTAAAAAGTTGAAAAGATGAGTTGTATAAGTAATAATAATAACAAGAACAATACGCTTAATGGTTGAGCAAATCTTAAAAACTTGGAGGAAATGGGGAAGAATGTGTGTTATGTCGGAGAATTATCTTTGTGAGCTTTACCGGGACTTTGTGGTCGTAGAAAATCAAAAATAAATGGAAAATGTATGGATAAAGTACAGAAAAGCAAGGTATAAGACACATACATATTTAGATGGTAAGAAAATCCGCTCCTATGCTTTTTGACGTCAATAGGTGGGCATACTGAAGTGAATCTCTGAATAAATATGCCAAAAATCATGCATGCATTATCTATCTGCATTTTGAATTCAACCAAGATCAAAGAAAAAACGAGAAAATGCAGAAAGAGCGAGAATATATTTTTAAGAATTGGGATTGCTTGCTAAAAAAGCAGACGTTGTGGTGTATGAGTAATACAAGACTATATATACATTACATACTATGTAAATATGGACGATATGACTTTCACTCTAATATAGTTAAGATATAAACAAAACAAAGTTATATACAATGGAAAGTCTGTAAAGGCTAGACAAGACACAGATTACATTTAAGGCAGAGATAATCAATACTGACAAAAACGAAATTCGCTGTAGAGTACTAAAACCACATGTAGAGCTCTATAACACGTCTTTTTATTGTGTTGTCTCAATTTATTTACATATGACTAGCAATTTACAAAGAGAATCAGCAAGCTAACATGGTTTACTTCATTTTTTCTGACTTGGCGACAATCTCAAAGAAAAGCCAAAGAAAGTCTCTGGTGCATAATGCCAGCTTTCTTTTAATTCAATGTCAGACCCAGACAGACAACTTGATTATCATTGCGTCAGTAAAAAAGCGAAACTACATTATGAATACATACATAACACAAACATACATAATTTGTGTATACACCGCACTCTAATTATACATGGAGGAAACTGTATTTGCAAAGCAACACTTTTCATTCTACACTAGATCCGTCAGAAATCCGGAAGGACTCATTCATTCAGTTTGTTCCGTTGAATACATGCTTATCTTGCTGGGTTAGCTTAGGTATACTCATGTGAAAGTAGAGCTCTGCATAATATTCCATATATTCCTCAGTGACTGATCATTTTTTACAGCTTCCATCTACTTCTGCCGTTGGGACACAAGAAAATCTTTCTTTCGCCATTTCCAATTTTACCAGATTTTCATAAAAAGCCTTGTATTGTTGGCCGCTCTCTAATTTTTTCTTGCGTAAAATACTCTCTTAACACATTCAGTTGCTTCCTGTGTGCTCAACTCAAGAAGAATATCTCTCTGGCGGAAGGAAAGTAACTAAAAACTAGCCAACGGCAAAAAAAGAATGTCTAAGTATGTAGTGCATTGGCCTAGTTCCAATTCCCATTTTTGTAACTGGAATAAATGATAATGCCCAAGACTTTCGCCACATACATGCTGTAAAAGCTCCTTTTGCATCTTTCTTTCCATTTCCACGTTTATTTTTACTTTTTTGCCATGTTATTCATCCACATAACCATTGCATAATGCATGTATATTTTAGTTTTACAACTTTGCAGCTCGATAATATATTTCACTTGACTTCCTATTTCGCTCTTGTAAGATGAGTCCTTCACGTTAGACCATTTTACAGCTACTACTAGTATTACAAGGAAACTGAGACGCATTAGGATTTAGAAAATGGAGTAGAAAAGTTTTGCAAATGGATAGATGGACTTTCTTTTCTGGCAAGTTTAGCTAATACACACAAGCAATTCTTTATGTACGACGGAGAAAGATGCAATGAGAGAAATGAGTCACACAAAGAAACAAAGTTGTCGTCGTAAGCGATTCTAATTCTGGCTCCATTTATAGTGTTTTCATCCAACTGTTTGAGTAAAATACAGATAATGTGCTGAAATAAACTCGATTTTTGTGCCATTACAGCAAATTTAAGCAACCTTGAACCTAAAACAAGAAATCCTTATACGGAAGCAATTCCTGTACAAAACACGCATAATAAGCAACTGGCAAATGTTTTTGGCCTGTATGAATTGCGCAATTTGAAACACCAATTATTTTTAAAAACATTTCAAATCTACAAGAATTAAATTGATGCCCACTGGTAAAACAAGGTATTGGAATAATCCAACTGAAAGTCAACGCTGAATTCTTTTCTATTTATGGCCAACAGATTCAAATACACAGGAAATGAGTTTCCTCCTCTTTGTGTAATTCATTGTCAAATATTCAAAAAAAATTAATTTGAGATATTTCCAAAGAAATGCATATTTGTATTTTAACGAATAAATCATGCTAATGTTTAAGCATTGTCAGTTTGGATGCGCTATATTATATGCCGACTGTATAATACAATTTTTCATCACACACACAGACAGGGGGAAACACCGTACATATGGATATGATGGGACAGAACAGAAACCTCACGAAAAAATTAATACAAAAATGTTTTGTCTTTGCCGATTTCCCTTTCATATAATACATCACATGTCAAACTTATTTACATAATTCCAGAAACGTAATCCTTTAAAAGATAACCTTCAAAAGCCTTTTGATGCTGCTTTGCAGAAGGACAAACAATTTGCCTTAACAATTTGTTCTGGTCCCATGTTTAAAATCAAAGAGAAAGTGTGAGTCGAAAATAATGTTAAACGATATATATAACAGTATTCAGCTCATTTACTTATCTCTCTTGTGGTAAAAATATTGCATCTATTTTTTTTCTTTGATCCCGCATTGAATTCAAACGTGCATTTGACTTTGTCTACAGGCTTTTCTTATTTTTTCACCCACAAAGTAAGAAAAAAAGCAAACAATTGCGTTTTTTGCTTGAATTCCTTCCAAGAAGAAAGGATGTTTGTTATGTGTCGCGTTCAAGTCAACCCATTAAAACTGTTTTCATGTTGATACAAAATTGATAATGGGAAGCATCTTTTTTGGGCATGTACTTTATTTGACCTTCGTACAGCGCAAGTAAAATAGCAAAACTTTTTGTCGAGGTCACGAAGAAACCCCTCCTCTTTGGTATTTTATTGCTCAGTTCTTTATAATTTGCTTAGATTACGTATTCACTTCCGTTATTAGGTTACACAGAATAAAATCATCTGCACTATATTTGTATACTGTAGGCGGTGGGGCAGAGGAAATTAATACTTTTCCTTTCCTAAAACCACATTTCGACTTCCATTTTTTAACAACGCCAACTTTCATTGGATTTCCTTAAAATCTTGAATAATCCACAGGCTTGTTTACGTACAAATTTTGAATTGAAACCAGGGCAAGTATTACAGATGTTACGGTATATAAATATAAAATATGAACTTACCCGAAGAACACTATTTGTTGGCAAACAATGAATGAATAGCGTGAGGAACCAGTGCATTGTAAACACGTCCGTTAACGGAGGATTCTCATCCCCATTTTGGAGAATACTCAAATGGTTATGGAGGGTAGGCTTGCGAAGTCTTAGAATCTCTCGAAAAACTGCCATGTCCACTGCAAGACCGCGGAGTCCTTGGCTAAAGTAACCTAGAAATCGGAAAAAGAAAGAGAAATCAATGAAAAGTGTCAATGTTAACAAAATATATATTGTAAATATAGAACACTGATTAATCTAATCCAAAAAGCCATTTGTTAACATGTATTATACACCCACATAATTTTGTCCACGCTCTTCTCCCGAAATAATTATATTCTACTGCATCGACAGATTTTATTGCATTAATCAGGAAATTACTGGAGAAAGAAAACTTTGGCCTGGATTAGAATTGCAGTGTTATTGCATCCGAGCCACATTTCTTCCGCGTTGGTTTACTGAAGAATGGAGACTTTCCTCCTACGCATTATACTGTACATAGCTCTCAATTAATTTAATCAATTTCCCTTTCTGATTATTTCAAGGTATCATGAAAACAGCATGAGGTTTCGTGTCACATACATTCATTTCTGGAGTGATGTGATCCAATTTGTAGTTAGTCTAATTCTAATTCTAGGTAATTTGCGTGCTTAACAATAAATTGCATTTCCTTGTAATTTCCTCGTGTATGAAGTATGAGAAGGAGGAAGGGCAATAAGAATATAAAACAAGGACAGTTAGAAGGAATTGTTCTTACTGTTCCTTTGATAGTTCAAATGACCTTGTCACACGCAAGCATATTAAAAATGTACTGTTTTGTTGTTTACAAGCAAATCTGTTTCAAATTCCAGCTGTGTTTTGGAGAAAAAGTTATTTACATACGCTGTCATATTCATTGCGCCTTGTCTATCTCTCACGTGATTTGATGGATGGAGTACTGAAAATTGCTTAGCTTTGCTGTGTACACAATGCAACATCAAGCAATAGCCCTTCGTGTTACCTAATCCATAATCAGTTAAACATGTTCTCTATTTAAAAGCTTTCACAAAAAACTGGGTCTTCTTTCATTTTGTTATCTCTCATTATTAAATTTTGTTCCTTTTGTAGACTGCTAAGCTCTTAAGTTTGTGTCAATAAGTGCCAAACAATTTGCAAGGGGAAAGTGGTAAAAAATTGCATTTTATTTATAATCGATGATACAAATACAAATAAAGTAAAGAATATTGGAGGTGAAAAGCTTTACTCCGAAAACTGAACAATATGATATGAATGATAAAGACATGCACATGAAAATTATTACTTTCACTTGTTCTGCTTGATACCCATAACTATTGGGGTGGTGGTAGAATACAATACAAAAACCATAAGAGCGAAAAGACCTTGTAAAAATTCGCACGAGAATTCTCTCGCATTATCACCACATATATAACTACATTCTATTATACTTCATATTCCATATAAATCAGCTTACTACGATGCAAAGTACAATATTGTCGGAGTATGCAAGTGACAATAGCGTTGTTTACTTCTATTCTACCCTTCCAGCACATTCGCTTTACCCGGAGAAAACTACGCGGTGGGAATTAAAAGGAGAGAGTACAGGATGAAACACAATAAATAATCTTATTTTTATGTAAGTCCAGGCACAAGTTCGACTGTATTTCAGGTGACCTTGTGACATTTACATACATAATTCACGTATTCATATAAAACTACAAAATGTTCGTATTTTCATCACACAGGTCGTGTAATAAGTACTTTAGTATACCCAAAAGATAAAAATCCGACAAGTTCTTTTCTGCAAGCTTCTTATGGCTTCATGATAATCGTATCTCATATCTGCGATTTATTATAGATTGAAATGACTTTCGCATATGTACGTATATAACTACCTAAATCATGGTCAAATCACAAGGATGAGAGCAAGTGCAGCTTACCATTATAAAAATGGCATTAGCTTACTTTTTCAGATTTAAGTATCAAATCTGATGAATTCATGATCTAAGTAAATATACGTAATATCTGTGTGTATTTTTAAAATCCGGCTTAGGTCAACCGTGATTCACCTATTTTACGTTGGTATATAAATGATTTCATTTGCTCATCTTGTTGAGACTGTGGAGTAGCTCATCTCTGATTCCGTACTTCATGCATAATACTTCATCAAACATTTTGCACATGTAGTATTGATTAAATATTTCATTCAATGTCAGACCAATGAGGTGATATATCATTAAGTAATTTACAGCAGAGAAAGTAAATGCTCATTGGGATTCAACATGCCTTCTAGAGAAAAGTTTTCATACTTAAATATTTTATATTGGTAGTATCAGTGCAGTGCTATATGGAGCAATGCGTATAACCCCCATGAAATATTCCCTATCAAAAGTATGGAAACAAGTTGGCCCAATATTTCATGTTGTCCCAGTTTCAAACTACGTTTTCCGAATCCCCAATCACGTACAACTATCTTTGAAAGGTCACGAGCGGATTGGGAAACTGAAGATTATATGCATTTTTGATAAATATGAGTTTGGGAACATATGAGTTTTTTACTAGAGTAACATAGTTATACATGTAACCTGATTTGATTTGATAAGAGAGGTCAAAATTATAAAACTCAGCATGTTTGCTTAGTATATCTTTTCATTACATCTTTATGGTAAACATCAAACAGTGTTTGAATTCAAAGAAAAAAAACGCTATAAAATATTGTTGGATACATTTTTTAGTTCATAACATTTTCAGCCATTAACGTATTAGAAAGTAGCGAGCCTGTGAGACCTGATTTGCATTTAAAATGAAAACGTGTACTGCTTTGTATTTTGTTTTAATCTGGATTGACAATAGGATATAATAATGATGAGTCGTGAGCATTACATACATTTAAGCAAACAGAACTTTGCTCGCATGAGAAAGTAGATTACATACTCGTAACAATCCGTTAAGTCTGAAGACATAATGGATGTGTCACATTTTGGAGAAAGACTAGAATTATAAAGACGATAAAAAGAGCTTTTGAATAATAATGAGGGAAAGGAGTACATCTGAAAAAGTAACTAAAATTCTTCAAAATCTTCTAACCTTTTCACTTTTGACAGGGATGTAATGATTACTAAGAACTACGAATTTTTATTAATGTTTGGATGTGACATGACCATTGTGTCATGTGTCATCAGGTCTGACTTCAGGTTTCTTGGAAGTTCACAGGTTTAGACTTTGATCTAAGGACGCTTTTACTCATTATTATTTATTTAAGTACATTTCATACACGTGCAGTGCTAATATGTATAGTATTACTTCCCTAAGTCAAATACATAATCCATGGCATGTATCAGATTCTTGTTAATCATTAAAACGTGTCGTTAGCATGCTATGGTGAGAGGTTACTTTACACCGACGATAAACGCAACGCTAAACTAGTAGGCTCGAGTTATGAATATTATGATTTCTTAAAATCTTTCACACTTTGGCTCAAAAAGTTGCACATGTAATTTTCTAGTTTTTATTCTTTTGATCAACGATGCCCTTACAAAATCTGAAAACTATGAAGGCAACTAAGAAACATTTAGTTAATGTATAGTCAGTTATTAATCATACTTAACGGTTGCAGCGGGTCACACAAAGATTTTACATTTATTTAATATGCACGTGTATTTACCCTTTCATACTCGTCACAAATTGAGTAAATTACATTAATCCATGGTGTGTAATGTTGTTGTAATGATGAGGAAACAAATATTGCTGGAAGATCGCACGACCGCAGGTTCAATAAAATTCGAGTGTTAAAAATATGAATACATTGGACTTTCCTTAGGTCTCCTTTAAAACTTCCACTATTGTTCATTTTCCAACAAGCAACAATGGCTTTTACAATTTACAATAGTCTACTTATATTATCTAAAGACAAAAACTACATAAGTTTTCTTCTCGATAACTTAAATTACCTGTGAAGCGAGGGTCGGATAAAGTCAAATGTGGGCGTAATGCAAACAAAAGTATTCGGCATAATTTTATTCAAAAAATTACCCAATGCGCCCATTATCTCAACATTGGCTATTTGCACACTGAATTTTGAGAAAAGCAGCAAAGTTTTTTATGTAGCTAAGTCAAACAAAAGTAATTTGAATTTACTACTAACAAGTTTATAATCGTCATTATTTTTGGAATCTCACACATTCGCTTTTGTTCATTCTATTTCATAATTGCTCCCTAAAAAAACAGATAATAAAAAACTTGGGCCCTTTCCAGACTTTCCTAATTTCGCTAAATCCTCATTATAACCAGTACAAAGCATACCAACTAGGTTTATGTACAAATGAGCATCAACAGCAAAAACTTTATACGAAAAAGAACTACCCATAGTGCAAAAATACATTCCTTATATAATATTCAAAGAGCATTTTAAAAAAGCATGTCAGAAAAGGGAAACTTCAGAAAAAGGATTGTGATTGCATTGTCAGGTTTCGCTACAGCTCTAAGGCATCCTTTTGAAGACATCCTGGAGGAAACTTGAGGGAAAAAATTTGCAAAGGAAAAAACTTCGCAACTTTTTTGCAGACGAGGTATTCCTCTTTCATTTTTCATGCTTTCTTTTCCCTTGGGGAAATCACTTGATAAAAAGCTTGAGAGGATACAGAACATATTATTGTATTTTTGTATTTTATGTCTGCGAAAGGTAACCAATTATGTAGTTTTACTGCAATATAGAGGGTAATTCATGCTTTCTACAATATGTCTCGTTTTACTTTAGGGATACTCCTTAGGCAAACCATATTATTCAAAACTTTTAGGGATACTTTTACAAATGCAAAGGGGAGAACAGTGAACCCTAAATTCAGACCGAACGTCACGTTCCCATCTACCTGACCTTCAAAAGAATCCTCTTTTGGCTTTAAATTTAAAGTCATGCAAAAGACAAAGAATGTTAATTCTGCCTGGCATTTACTATGAACGCCTAACTTAATTTATACAATAGGTTTCACTGTAGTTTCGAAATTTAATCCGTCAGGCAGATGTCAGCACGGAAAACGTGAGGAAACGTGTTTAACATCCGCTCACTATCTCCCTGCCATATATTTATCCTTTCCTGTGCTTCTCACCTGATAAAGAATGGACACCTTTTGGAGGAATTCCTATTCTCACAACAGTCAATGTATTCACTGAGCAAACACTCTTGATCTAATCGGATTCCTGCAGGTTCTCCAGCTTCTGGGATGTGAGAACACACATCATGTTTTATGCAAGTGAGCACGAGCAAGCATTGTTATGTATATTTATTTAGCGCACGTTCCATTTCGCCAAAGGGAATGTTTTTGGAGTGTTCAATATTTTACATTTAAAAAAAGGTCACAACAGTTGGTGAATAATGTTTAAAATTTGAATGTTTTTACAATGAAAGTCCTATATTCCGCTTTCAGTCGGAATTATGGTCACGAATGACACGGCGACGAGTCATCATTGCTTTTTTCATTTCATGTGACAAGTATTTTATTTTAAAATGTCAAAGGCTTAGAAGGATTAAACTGTTGCATCAAATGTGAATATGGAAATCGAGTTTTGATTTACAGCAAAAATATTTCATTAGGTAAATCTGTAAAATGTGGCTGCATCTTTAGGATATATCATCATTCATTGTATGCAAGGAGGATTACAATCTAAATAGTGAAATATTATCAATTTACTTTATTGCTCTGCTAGCTGTAAGTATCTATTCATTGCTTAGACCAAATTGATCTAGTTAGTATCGAGTCGATTTGTATACTTGTCGAAAGACATAATGGCATAGTACTTAAACTTTTGCAACGGTTTTGCTTATGAATGCGTATTACACTTTTATATATTAAAATTTGAATGTAATTGCTGCTACAAATTAGTATTTGAAAATACAAACCTTGAGGTAGCACTCCCTCGATAAGGTATATCAGTACTTTTAATGTCAACGCTTCATCCCCTTCAGTCATTTGAAGCAGCATGGCCCCTATGGCTTGTTTCCTTCCTTCGAAACCAGTACAACCTGTTCGATGGAGATCCTGTAAAAAAGTATTGTTCATTATGTCATTTAGTTTAGGGTTAATTATTAACAAAAGGTGCATGCGGATTGAATTCATAAATTCAAGTTGTCATTGCAAGACAAAAGAATGCAAAAGAAAACACGATGACTAATGGAAGGGACATATGTACTACGGAAAGTTTGACATATTAATGGGAATATCATTAGGACAACTTGACAAATGGAAAAATAATTGGAACTCGTTACAGCAAAGTTGTTGAACATATTGTGTGTATGTGCAGACCCCTGTAAGCCTAGTTTAGGTATTAGGTTTGATATGTAAGCTTTTTTGTAAACATTTTAAGAAAAATACTAGAAGCTGATTAAAACTATCGTCAAAACTGTAGATCAATGTAGTCTATCAGTTTAGGAAGAGTAAGCAAGTCAACGAAAAATACGGATAAATACACTGACGACTTCTTAGAAGAAAACAAGCTTGTTATAAGGAAAAAGAGAAAAGTAAAATTAGGACTGTGGACAACATAGTAAAAGTAGGCCAGTAAAGGAGCTATCAACTAGAGTTAAAATGAACAGAAATTGGTTGAGACAATCAAAGCAAAGGCTGGTACACAGAAGTTTGGCAATTCGTAAAGTAATACGAAATTGATTGTGGGGATTTGTTGTGGCTTTAAGAAACCCGGAAGATAAGACTACTTCTACTATACTTTTGATGATATATAAATGTATCCCAATCATAAAAATTTACCTACAAGTTCGATAAACTGAATAAGATTGGCTGATAACGGCTTTATCATTGTCTACTTATAAATATGCCGCATATAACTCCAGTTTTATTGGTTATAGTTCCATGTATTTTACCAGTAATAACTGGTTCGGTGACTATTTCACTTCCCTAAGGAACAGTAAACCATTTTGTGGATTCTGAAGCTTCGTTTTGGATTTTTACGTACTTTGCTTTGCTAGTAACTTAAGTTCCGCTATATATAATGTGAGTATGTCTAGCAGACATCTGTCCCAGTCCTCAGTTCAGATGTCTGTATAATTAATTCTAAAAAGAAAATTTCTTTAAAGTACCCTTGACAAATTGAAAACGAGTTAATTCCACTTCGAGCCGATCTAAGAATTAGACACATATTATTTTTTAAATTGACAAAAAAATTGATTGAATTTTTTAAAACAAGTTAAGTCTTCGTAGTTTTTTTCACAACTATAAATGAGGGAAATATGGAAAGAAACCCAAAAGTGGCTGGAAAATATTTTGTAATTAAGGATTATTTTAAGGAATGGGATAAGTCTATAAGAAAACAAGTGATAAGTATAAGTTATTCCAGTTTAAATGATTTTTTGGCAGTGTGCATCAGTATATATTCAGACAGATGCTCTGCAGTAATTTTTAATTCCGATGTTGTTTCAAATTACACCTCCATGATTTTCAGAAATCTCTCTCAAAGGGGCTTTTACGTTTGCACCTGCATTTAACTATTAACCTCTGTAAAATCATTCAACCTTGTCCTTCTCCTCAATCCCTTTGCAGCAAGCAATTTCAAAAGAGCATATTATGTATCTGACCTTGTGAAAGCAAATTATCCTGTTTGCTTTTGTGTACATCTTTGTACCATGCATTTTCCTTTGCATAAACCCTTTTTGCTTTGCCTTCATCTTGACTAAAAATCTCAGTTTTTAATCGTATCATACTTTGTTTGTACATGTCATAATGCCTAGAGATTAGACTAAGAGAAACGAGATTTCAGCAAGTCATAACGGTACTCCCATGCACTTATCAGACATAAAATGTGATGGGAATGATGAGGGTAGCTTTTCTTTGTAGTGATATGCAAAGGTCAACATTTGCAATAAAGGTGCTTTTAATCTGTCCTTGAGGATTCTAATGCAAACAATAAAAGTTGCCTGCAAATAATGACTGGGAATTTTCAAAGCTTGCCATTATATTATATAACGGTTGCTCCTTACCATGTAAAAGCAGAAGGGAAGAGATGCGGAGTTTAAACCACTAATCTCACATTTACATGCTGCACAGTACGTTCAGTTTTTTAGCCTTTTGGCAGAGAAGGGAAAGCTGTGTGTCTGGCGTTGTAATGGTATATTGCAGTTACTAAATCCATTTATTTTCTGGCAGGTCTTTATTCTAATCTCCCATCATCTCAGCCTGTCTCGTTTTCCCGAAGAGGCAATGGTACTCGTGTTGATTGTAGGCATGCATGCTCGAGAATTATATTTAGGTAGTTAAACAATGTAATAATATGTCAGTCTAACGTAAATTGATTTTAAACGATGAAGGATGACCTAATTTGCACAGATAAGCTTCAAATCTGCTTTTGCTTCTAAACGACCTTCATCCGTCAAGTAGAGCTCCTACTAGTGATTTGAACACCATTTCTTGTAATGAATATTGCATATATTGATATTGTATCATTGTATGCATGCCTTTCGATTAAAGGTCGATTTTGTTCTCATCCAATCCAGAAATGAATATTTACTTTCCAGATCATCGAAAATGAAGTTAATCAAGTATATCGATCCACTATATATGTACGCGTCTTGAAAAGAATTTGCTATTTTAGATTGGAATAAAGTTGTAGTTTTTGAAGAGGTCAGGGCAGTCATAAACCACGAGATATTTGTTTGACAACCTCAAGAAAATTGGAATTGTGCTGGCTGCGAGCAAGATAAGTAAACTTTCTTACAGAGAGTGAGCAAGATTAGAACGCAGCATGCTATGAGAATGACTACTGTGTGTGGTAGACGTGATTTCTGTGGTCAAGATTTCAAGATCAACATTCATTCGCGTCTGAATTGGAATTCTGGGAGAAAGGAATTTGTGATTGAGATTGCCCTTTTCCAAAGAATGCAAAGGCCCACTTAAGTATTTCCACTGTGTCATTTGCAAACACCATTAATAATGGGGTTATGGTTGTACGTACTCGTACGTTTGGACATTCTCTAATGGATTTCCAGCAGATAGAGGATTTTCTTTTTTTTAAACACACAAAAAAGGGAAAAGGTTTCTTTGGAATGGAATGCAATAATGGTGTCCTTCAGTAATGTTTCAACTTTCCATTATTACTTTTTCACCCGAAGTGCCACTTTATTGAGGGTAATTCAACACCTCTCTTGTATCCAGATTCAAAAATGAACCCACAGTTGATAGACTCTCATTGTAAAATTGTCCACATAGGTTTGAGAAAAAAAGAGAATGTCCATCAGGGGATTACATATGTAATTATTACTATGAAGTTAAGCTGGAACTAGGAATAAGGTAAAAAATAATGGTTGGATTTGGTTAGCAGCATTGTGTATTCTATCCTATCTACTGCACTCGGTGCTTCATGGTTTAATATATTATAGTTTAGTCTCTGTAGCACATGTTGTAAAAGTAAACTAACCTTTTCGATCTGGTCGGCAATCTCTTCATCCCTGGAGTTGGTCACACGACACTTGACCATTAGTTTTGACCATGAAATCCCATGATCCTGCATGTAGCGGTCCGAGAGATTTTCCCACAGCTGGAGAGAAACAAAACAAGCACACATGTCACATAAAATTTTCCAGGATGCAGTATACACATCAGAAAAGCGGAAACACTTTATGGCACAATTGAAATACCTTACATGTGTAATATACCGTATGGTAATAAATGGAGCGTCGGAATAAGGAAATATTTGAGAGAAGTAAAAAAACGGAAGTGCTTTTACGTGGGGATCATCAGATTTCTTTACACGTAACGTGAAAGTCGGTAAAAAGCTTAAAGGCATAGTGAAAGTAAAGCTAATATATAGTATTATTGAAAGACGAAGATACTTAGGTAAAATTGGGTTGAGGGTTTTATGTATGCATATTTCATTTCAAACTAAAGCAGCAAGCGACTTTGCTTCTACTAGTATGGTTTTATAAAGCGACTTAAAGGGTTTATAAAATTTTATCTTCAAATAATCAAATAATAATGCAAAGGCCGATGAAAATGAGACTTAAAAGTTTGCATGTGGGCGTTTATAACGTTCTGTAATAAGGCTTACGCCTGTGCCCTTTCTATTTTTTGCTAAAATCCCAGAAAATTGTCATTTTCAAACTTTAAAAAGAAATTAAGACTACATACAACATAAATGTATATGTGATTTTATGAACATAAACGGAAAGCAAAATAATGTAATGTAAATAATTTTTAGGAATTTGTGTTTTTATAAAGTTGAAATTTTTAAATGCTTCTTGCAAAACAGATTTTGTTTGTGTGTATGTAAAATTAGTGTAAAAAGTTTTCTGGCTATTATACTAATAAACCACTGCCTCCAGCTATGTCCAAAAGCACAATAAACAAAGAAAGAAAATTCTAGCAAACACTTTTACGTAATGAGATGATACTTTCCCATCAAAACGTACTTGGTTGGTACTTACATAGTATATGTGCTGAACTGAAAGAGAAATTCGTCGTTCAAAATAGCAGCGTTTATTTTTAAGCCTTTACTGAATACACGCATGTTTAGCCTTAAGGTATATGCCATAAATGTATGTTACATATGGGGGTCTATGGTTATCCACATGCCAAAAATGACAACGCAATACATTACAT
>JAHZNG010000189.1:0-26276 GCA_027744375.1 Orchesellides sinensis
CAGAGAACACCGGTGGCTGCTAGCACTTTATCCTTAGCTCTTTTGTCACTGGACAGGTGGGCTGCCATCCGACATCCTAGGTTCGCTCAAAGGTAATCTATCAATTTTTTTCGTCTTAGTCTTCCTTTCTTTTTTCCTGTCAACTTCGTACATTCTTCAAAAGAATAAGATGAACATTCATAAAGAGCGCTTGTCTACTTGCATTGTTCAGTCCAAAGCCAGGCACTTGTACCAAAATCTTGTAAGGAAATTTCCTTGAAGAGATCACATGATAAAAGATGAAACCTGATGGGTACACCCCATACACCAAGGTAATCTGAACGTTGTCTAGCTTGATTGTCTTGAAAGGATTCTGGGATGCTTGGCTGTACTACCTTAAAATGTTCTATGACGTCAACAGTGTTTCTAAGTACCTTAGTATTGATATTTTTTTATGCAAAGACATACTACACGAATCTCTACTCTTTTCGAATTTTGGAAACTTTTACTTTTTTGATAGAGCTGATAAAATGCAAAACAGGCGTGTTAGAAGTTTTTAGGCATTATTAATTTGGCCCAACGACAGCCTTTTGTGTAGTTTTTCAGCAGAATTTACTATGTACCTAATTTGACATATTTAGGCAATACGAATCCGTCCAGGCCATCAAACATCGCTGGTACTCATGAGCCTTGAAAAGAAGTTAATCTAATTTTTGTGGAGTGACTGATAGGATTTTGTTTTATTGAGTCAAGTCAGTGTGAAAGTGGAAGTAGCTTTGTATTAACCATTTGCTAATGTGCTTGATCATGTCATGTGCTAAATATGGGATCAAGTCATATGAAATTTCTTCGGCAGTAGGCAATACAAAGTTATCAGTGAGAGCACAATAGAGACATTTCTAAACTAAGTTTTGAGAAACAAACCATTGAAACGTTATTTATGTATACGCCTATTCTATATCGATTTGCAAGCTATGAGTGTTATGTATGTGGATTTTGCTGTTTCCTTTACAGATTTCGAGATCGAAGATTTGTGACAATGTCAATGGTAAGCATATGGATTCTTGCAAGTTTAGTTGCCGTTCCCACGGTATGGGTTCGACAGTGGAATGAAAACCCTGTTTCCCTTTGGACCGCTGCTCAGCATTCTGTCACAATGATGATAAACATTTGATCGTTTTTCTATACATCGAAAATCGGTTTCCTTTTACTCTTTTTAGTTGATTCTTTAATTTTATGATGGAGCTTGAGGTATATTTCCAGACTAATAAATAGCTAAGAACAATTTAATATAAATTTAAAATTAGAATACAAGTATATGTAGTTTAACTAGTTTAAATGTAATTTCTAACTTTCTAAAATTTTCACAACCTTGTTCTAGTCTGAACTGAACAAATAGAAGAGCACTAAAACTTTAATTTTGAATCTAGCTGTAGAGTTATGGTCTCCAAATGAAAGAAACTTCTTAAAATGAAATTGACATTTGAATTTTACTGCAGTGTTGATGTATATACATTGGAAATTTCATTTTTATGGATTTAAAGGCTACATGTTTTAATTACAAGGGCGAGAATAAATGTTTATAGATAATACCTCCAATATTTGCTCTTATTAGCCCACAAAACTGTGATGTAACGTATGAATAGGCACATGGTAAAAGCCATAATGGAACAAAAATTCCAAAGTATTATTGACAGGAAGTGAGCTCCGCATTTGAGGGAACATTGTGTGACTCAAAGCTTTAAAATAACAAAATTAAACAATCTACAAGTTCTATTTTTTTAAACTTTCAGAGAACCAACTCTTCAGATTGGGAACAATGGAGCCAAGGTGGCGTCTGTGTGGAAAAGTGGACCAATATGGGTATTCAAGTGGCTTACGCAGCCACCTACCTTGGTACAGCTTTCGTCTCACCAGCTTTGATTGTAGCAGCATGTCATGCTTCAGTTAGTCATAAACTGACAGCACAGCTTCAAGTACTATCAGGTGGAGGAGCATCTGGAGATCGATTAGCAAGTCGACCTCGTCCCAAACAAGTCATTATAGTAGCTAGAGACCCTTCAAACAACATCATACCCAATCCTTTGAACCCACAACAAGGGGTAATGGGAGCAACAACAGACTCGTCCTCTCATCAGGCTGGAATAGGAACAACAAAACCCAATGGATCTGCTACTTCACTTGATGCTCCAACTAGCAATACAAATAATAATGCAAATAATGCTGCTCCGACCACTACTCCGCTTTCTAGAGCTAGTTTGGGAGTTATAGTTTGTGGTTTTGGTGGAGGAAGTGGATCTCCTGGCTCTCATGCTTCAGGAATTACAGATCATCCGAAACCGTCAAGAAAACTAGTCCCCTGTGATCCTAATTCTGATGATGATGACGTTTACATTCGTATGCAAATTGAGGTAATAATCCCTAGTGGTTGTGACATAAATGTATGAATGCATCTTCCCGTGTATAATTAAGGAGCCTCCTTATGCTCTCCTTTTTTGCATGTGTGGTTCTTACGTAGTGCAGACGTGGAATATACGTTTGAACACAAGTTTATCAGTTTGCATAGTCTACCTATGGTCTCTTGAGAAGCAATGTAGGTTTATTTCAAGGAGAACTGGTACTTTACTTTTCCCCTAGAATTTTGCTTGGTTGGCTTGCACTCTATTTGGTTTGGAGGAAAAAAGAGATGTACACTTGTTTATTCCCCCATATTCGTACATTCGTCTATTTACAAAAAAATCTCATATCGTAACAGTCATGTACATCTAAACAAGTATTTTAGTTTGTGTAGATGTATACTTTTTATCAAAATGTCTTAGTTATTTTGCTTACATACAAACGTTTCTGTTTGCTCATCCATTCTCGATATCCCTACAATACAACACTTTGCATGTGTTAGAAATTTCACAATAAAATTATTGGGAAAGTGGGTCTATACATACATTTAAGGGTCTTCATCTGTTCATTGCTAATATGCCTTCTATAGTAATATTCCACGGCGCATAGAAAATATAAAAGTATTGTGCCATCATAAAATTAAAGAATCAACTAAAAAGAGTAAAAGGAAACCGATTTTCGATGTATAGAAAAACGATCAAATGTTTACATCTGGCATCATCTTCTCGTATTTCACCGAAATATATCGCCTAAAAATGTTGAAAAAAATGTTTTTACTTTCGGGGTTACTTCTGAAAAGAATTAATAACGTCCATAATGATATCAAACTACATATGTTTGCATATGCATTATCCTGTAATTCTTCCCACGTATCAACATAAGGGATGTATACATTACTTTGTCCTTATGTAGCAATCCGATCCTTACCGATTCAAAGAATGCTTTAGAACTATATGCATAGTAATAATAAATGTGCCCATGTTTGTGCATACCTATAGGCGTAGGTAGCACCACATAATACATATAAACTTACAGTTCGACATGTGCGCAATTAGATTTTTTTAAATGTGCATATCAGATCCCTGGCTCAATTTACTTTTCAAAAAATCTTCCCTTTTTATTCCTCACAAAACCGAATAATAGGAATTGTATGGCATGAAGGAAATTTGATAAGGTTGCTCCTTTCCCTACCTTTTCCTTCCTTCCTGGAAGAAAAAGGACAAGTGGAAGCTCGAGTGCAGTCTTACATTTTTAAGGAAAAGCGTCATCTTCGCCCTGATAGCTGTGGAATGATAGCTTTGTAACGAAAAAGAGCAAAAGTGTACTTGAGGAGAAAGCGAAAATGGTATCACTAATCACCACGTACCTGCTTTTGAAAATCCTATCAGCTACCGTATATAAAAACATGAATGAATACATGACCATAGTTCAATCACTTCCATCAACACTGCACGTATAAGTAATAGAGATGAGTGTGCGTCGGTGCTTCATTTTTATCTTGAATTTTTTAATCATATTTTCCTATTGTCCCACTTCTTTTATTGTCGTTCTCCATTTGGCTAAATCTTATATGCACACATATACAAAAAATTATATGTAATCTGGGTATCTGGTTTCCATTATACTATGTATTATCCTTTTCTTCGGAATTTTGTCAATGATGCCAGTGTATTGGAAGACGCTTACAATTCATTACAGAATATGACAAGATCATCTTTCAAATTTACCAACCACACATGAATTTCCTTGGAATTGAAACCATCCTTAAGTTATCTTCACGCTACTCAGTCGACACACAAGTCATGTTATACTCTGCAAATAAATATGGTATACATTGCATGTATTACTTATACCAAATATGTCAAAATTGAAAGGACTTAATTAAGATGGAGCCAAGAGAATCTTTCACTCGAATGTAATTATTATGACCTTTCCCAAACCTTTCTAGCATTCATACGACAGTCGCATGTATTATAATTTTGCCTAGAATTGTAAATGTATATTAGGTATACAGTTTAAAAGCAGAAGTCCTATAAGTTTAAAATCCAAATGACATTTTTCGTGCGTTTCAAGATGAAGTTTTATATTGTGAATTGTGTAGACTTGTTTTTTATTAGGTTTACCAACCCTAGCATAGCTTTATTTTGTGAGTGCATAATAGGTTTTTGGAAAATTTTGCTGTGATCTTCTGCTCTGGAAAGCGATTTTCCTGTGGTTGTGTTGTGCTTTGCAGTTCCAAAACATTCATGGCGCTTGAGGTCGGCTCATTTAAAAAGAAATTTTTGCACACATAGACACATAGGTATACCACATTAGAAAAGAGAACGGAGACGAGTTTTGTACGTGTGAAAACTCTTTTTATCTCTTAATGAGGTTGCGTTGATGGATATTTGTTAAGGAGTGTTTAGGCGCGTCTTCTGTTTACATCTATCACAATACAAAATACATATCTGTCCTCACGTATTAAATTCACAGGACTAAATTCTGGTTTGTGGCATCTCGTGTTTTCATAATTTCCTTTACAGTCTGAAAAAGGATTTCTTTTGCCTTAAGCAATCGCTTCGACGTAGATATATGCATACATAGAGACTGTGGCTTTTTGTTAAACACAAGCACAGGAGGGATTTAATCCAATATATTGTGTTGTTGCTTTGTTGCGTCACCCCCTTTCTCTTCTTTGTTATTTCATGTTCACGGATTCCGATTTAGAAAGTCATGACAAATAGTGGGATTTATGTTCATTATGTATTTGCGGTAGACACATAGTATTACATGTTATTTATGTATGTACATCTTTATGCAGCATCAAACGAAGGTTGTATATAATATACAGCTTGGTAATGAGTTTTCTATGATAAAGGAAACAAATTGATTCTTTTTTGGTTTAAGGGGGACAAATAGGAGAATGCCAAGCAAGAAGAGTCTAGTATATAATAGCATGACAAAAGCCAAGGGGAAATGAGAAGGCTTAGCTGTTTCGATTTCTCCTACTTACAGGTCTCTCAACGGAGTTAATTGCTCCTTCGTTGGTGCTTGTTCCAGAGCAGGACGTAATCCCCTCCCAGAAGGGATTACATGGTTACTTACTACTTAAAACCTGGGTGCGGGAGGTTTGGTTCCTCCGATTCAAGTTTTATGTGATATGTTTCCTTGATAGCTCTCTCTCTCTCTCTCCCTGTGTGTGTACGATCACTATAATAACATGGTTTTACCAGTAGTGGCAAATAAAGTAAAGCTATTAGGGACGGCACTATTATTAGATTTTATGCAATGTCTACTTTTACTCTTTCTCCGTCATGTATACACACCTAGGCATGTATGTGGCAATCCAAGTATTCGTATTTATTTGTGAGAGCTACTGGAATAAGATTGGTTTTACGAGTGAGTGCCCCTCCATCTTATGGGTGCATACTTGGGTGGCATACGCACAAGTTAGTTAAAAGCGAGTGTACGTAAAGTACACTTCTCTCTGTAGCCTTTAACCGAACGCTCCTATTGTTTTCATTAAGAGCAGAGAGGATATTAGACGGTTCGTGTGGTTTAGGATTTGTATTGCTATATTTGCTTTTCAGCTTTTACACACGCCCATCATGAAACTCTAATACGACCATCACATCATCAAGTACCAGACCAAGCAAAAAAAGAACGTTATGAAACATACAAGTTTGCAATTAGTTACTGAAACAATGAAAGGAGCTTTGTATGCACTTCATAATGTGGCATTTAGGTGTTCTCAATAACATTCTGGTCTTTTGAAAATGTTTTCCAGGTAAACATACATTGGAACACCTTTTGTTTCTCTCTCGTCTTTCAAGCTTAGTTAACGAGCAAAGTTTTATGTCGATTTTACCGTTATTATGATAAATCTGCCAGGGTACTACAATCAATGGTATAATGTTTCCGTACTCATTATATTGTTGGAAAACTAGAGAAAAGCAGACAATACTAGAGGTAACATTTCCAAAAAGGGCACCACACCTGTAAACCAAGCTATAAGGTGAAAATGTAATCTATATATTGCAAATAATGGAACTGTGCTATATGTCTATTAAAGACAATACGCTCACGGAGATCTCCAATCTATTTTTACTGTAGATTTTTGTTTGTCTTACCAGGTTTTTGCTTTCTCCTATGCCTATTTCTTTTCCTCTGGGTTTTTATCATATACTCTAGCATATTTTTATTATTATAATGGGGGTTTTATGGGGGTATAACCTCTTTTGAAACAGGTATATTGTCTCCATACCTATAATCTGTAAAACTTCAAAAAGTTCATGATTAGCACTCATAAATCTCATTTACTTTGTTTTTCCGTTTTCATTTATGAACCCTTTGGCATGCCGAAAACAACACAAAAACAACAATAGGCTGATTTGGAATCGTTCCGCCAACTGTCACAACTCCAGCACAGCCATAATAATGTAAGTCAAGGAAGCTACCGAGGTGTAAAATCATTGGCGACAACCCGATCCGGTAAACTTTCCAATGCCAGTATGAATGGTGGAGGTGTTGGATGCCATAAAAATAGCACACTTCGGGCAGCAAGAAGGGAAACATCTATTATACGGGCGCACAGGAAACTTCGTAAAAAACTTGCATCCTCCTCATCTCATCATCACGGAGTGAGTCTTGGCAAAGCGCCGCCACCTCTCTTACCAACCTATTCATCACAATCTTTTCGTAGTCGGAGACGAGCTGCCAATCTTTTGGCTGCTTTGGCTGGTGTTTTTGTCTTCTGTTGGGCTCCTTACGTTGCTTGTGCTCTATGGGAAATGTTTGTCACAGAAAAATCGTAAGTTTTTGTTCTAGTATAGCTAAGATGGATATTGTAACACTTTTTTGTTTTTGACGTAAGACGACGAAATACATAATTCAAAATTTAGCCTAGGCTCATAGGCTGTTGGGCTACAAAACACACACGGTACATTATACATAATTTCACACCTAAAAGTATACCTACTACTTACTATATACTACTACTTTTGTGTGTTCTCGTATTACAAGCTTAAATATTTTCGGTGACGAATGAGGTTGAGATGTGAAAAGCATATGTAATGAGAATAACACCAATTTTTATACTCTCGGACATGACGGCTAATAATGATGAAGCTAAAAATAGTCCAAAATAATACAATTTTCATAAAGAATACAATTTCTTCAAAGGAATCCCAAGCATAAAATATGTATTTTAGGTTTCACAAGAAAAGAAATCTTAAGGGATTTATGTTTTCGTGTGAAAAGGCTTTAGATATTTTACAATGTTACATAAAATGTAGATTTTGAGTCGTCACACAAAAGTTTAAAGTACTACATATTATTTTTAAACGTTGCAGTGCAAAAATCGTGCACTCTTTCATATGTGTATATTTGTGTGCTATGTAGCTTACATAAAGTAATGTTTTTACTATAAAGCAGTTAGGGAATTTCTTTGCCATTCACCAGCGAATAATTCGAGCGTGTAACACTTTCATACGCTTTCCGTCGGGGTGAGAAAAAAATGAGAAAGCAAAGTGAAAGTTCATGTGCAACATTTACTTTAGTTTCGTAGGAATGTTCAAAGAGAAACGTATCATCGTCAGAAGAAAACGATACAAACACTTTATTATTATATTACCCTACAATGCATTTCCAAGCATGTATCCGGATCATGTCCTAAATATTATCCGTACCGTACAGTGTACAGTTTTTTAAATTCCTCGTCTTATTATACTTCACAGTAGAAGCTTATATTTTACACTGTTGCAGGACTTCAGCACATGCATGTACATATATATATATTAGCATGAGCATTAAGAACAGACTTTATACTAAACTATATGAACAATTAAAATGTGAAAGTTTTATGTGTATATGACATATATATACATTTACAAACTTATAAGATGACATTAAACAGAGGATCCATATATCCTCATATATATAAATGTTCGTGATACTTGTTCCCACTCACGGGTAGTTGCAAGTGACAGTTTATGTTCATTTTATTCCCAACTAACTTTTTATATTACTCTTCCTCTGGGTCATGCATACATTAGCGTCTTAAGGAGGACAATGGACCATATTTGATATGTATGGATGAAATCATTACTTTTTTCGTGTATGAGTTTGTTGTGTCTGTTATCCGTCTTCCTTTCTTCTCTGTAACAGGGGTACTATATAGTGGGGGAAGGACAAGTATGAAATGTATCGTAAATTTATATTATGTGAAATTTAGTATTATATCTTTTATCATCATGACATGCTCCTTTATTCCGTTTTATCTTATTTTAAACTTTATTGTACAATAGTGCCCACACACATTTAGAAATTATAGTGTCGATGAAAGTGCAGGCGCACGACGTGCTTTGTACTTTCGTCGTCGTCACCATTATTGCCGTCATACGGTGTTTATATGGATGTATATTTTAGGAACAGCGAAGGACGTGGAATGAATGAAAAGCAAAAGCCAGACGAGAAGTATTTCATTTTAAATTCTATACTTTCTTAGCACTTCAATAAACATTAATAACTTGTGTTGCACACAATTCTTAGAGTAGCGTCTCACAATAGTGTTTTCTCTCTTATTTTTCTTTGTCTGATTAAAAGAAACTCTCTAGACAGGCATTAAAACTGGGCGTCCATTCTTATATGACTACGACTTTCACTCATCTCTGTGGTGTGAAAGTGACGTGCATATTTCAGAATTGAATGATGCTAGTGGTTTTTGAAGGAGACCATGAAAAATTTGAAGATGTGAAAAGTTGCATGCAACTTAAACTCATATGCAGGCTATAAAACGCTGTTATTATTAGTGCAGTGAGGCTAGACAAACTTTGAGATTTATCTCAATAGGTTGGTTTGCTTAATTTCACCATTTCTCATAAAAGCCACCCTTTATGATCAATAAGTCAAGTTAGCTATAAGCATTCTGAAACGCCTTTTCCATTATGCGAATCAGCTTTTATCCTATCCCATTAGTAATTTTTTAATGAGACAAAATGAAAGTTTTATTGGTAAAACGTAACAAATTCAGAAAAATAATGCTCAGCATCCTTGAATATTTGTGTATATATGTGTATATCTAGGATTAAATATAGAAAAACCGTTTGAAAGAAGCGAAGGTTGAAGTAACAATAAAGTGTAGACGTAAAGGACAAGCTATTTTACAATCCATCGTAAATAACACTTATAGGCTCGTTCGATCATGATGATTATTATATACTTTGACAAGTTTATAGAGGTATAAACTAAATTTATATCTGTTGTTCATAAATAACGCTCATTCGGAATTGAGTATTTTGAGGTAATCCAGAAATTGAGCTTCGGCAATTTGTTTCTTTAATAAAATGCAGCACAAACAGTTATCACGTAAAATTTACGTGATTTACCCTAAGAACTTGCAGACTCGCAAGCTATTGAACTTATGTATGAATAACAAGCAACATTTCAACACTTATTTGTTAGCTTGCTAACAAGGCAAACCTCGTCTATAAAGCTTACCTTTAAAAACCTTCTTACGTATTACAGTCACGAGAGGCTGGTTCGGTAGTAAAGGTACACAATAAAAATTTTATGAATCATTTCGTTTTAAGAGTTAAAGGGGAATATCTTTGCATTGGTACTTGGTACACTTTCGTCGCACAGGTTTAATACTTCCCGATCCCTAAACCATTATGAACTGCACACTGACACTAATATCAAAGAAAAACTCTTTGCCATTTTAGTTAGTACTACCACCACCACCATCGTATATGTTTAACAAGCACATAGGTGGAGAAAGTCATATAGGTATTTATATAATAGGTACATAAATATACAATAAACTGATAGTCAGTTTTATGAAGTACATACATATGTTTGCTTCTTCAGCTACCATTCAATAATTCGGAGAAAGTAATTTCAGTGAAAGAATTTCATTTGACTTATTCATGATTCTTTCGACACAAGTCTTTCCAGACGAATTTATTTAATTAAGGTGTCATTAATACATTCCATGAGTAATTTAACATTACACTGCATTCCAACTTGTTATATTTTGTTTTCATTCCAGACTGGTTCGTCTGTTAATCCCGTTTGCACTCTTTCTGGGCCATGCACATTCTGCAATCAATCCTGTAGTTTCATGGCGTCTCAACCGATCTGCATTCGTCCGTTTTCAAAGACACACGATTCTTTCATTCTTACCAAATTGTAGCTTGTTTCGTTTGTGCCGTACCTGCTCCGCTACTTGTTGTGGTTGCTGTATCTATTCATGTCGAAACCCTTGTACGTGTTGCTGTCAACGACAAGCATTCGGCCAATCTGGTGGTACTGGGGGCTCCTCCAATAGTGGAGGAGGCGTAAGAGGAACAATGCATCTAAATAATCGTCAAAGAGCGGGGTTCATTACAACTGCTGGCGGTGGTGGTGGAGCTGGAGGCACGGGCTTCCTTACTGTTCCAAATCATTTAACAGTGCCAAGTCCACATCACCACCGAGCAAATGTTATGGAAGGAGGATATACACACCAGCAGCAGCGTCCGCGTCATCACCGTCATCATCATAATGCTCCTCCATCACAAGACTCCAGTGAAAGCGCATGCAATTGTTTCAGAAGATCTGGCGATTATCCGGGTGGTAGCAGTGTGGACAGAAATAATCCAGATGATGAAGAAGGCATACCATGTTGCTGCTGCTTTTGTCCCGCAGCTGGTCTCTTTGGAAGGAGATCAAGTTCTCCAGACCCGTGGAACTGGAATAATTCGTCGACAAATGAGGCTGCATTAGGCGCCTTTCATCCTAGGTATCTTAATAGACTTCCTGTTCCTCAACCTGACCAAATTTCTAAATGCCACACGTCACATTTTCTACGGTAAATCTAGTGTGAATTTTAATAGCACAATTTAGATGTTTGGCGAGTAACAATAGTCATATAAAAATAAGTATAAGACACTTACATATAAGTCATATAAAAATGTCCACCTGTACCAAAACATGCTTAGGTTGTTTAAGTACATAAGTTATTCATAATATGTGTAATAGCAACTGAACTGCAGTACAGAATATTTTATATGTATGTATGGAATAATACAAAGAAAGTTATATGTATGATATGATATAAATATACGTGATAAAATAGAGATGCGGAGAAGAAACTAAAATGAATCTGTTTTGAAGTGCTATGAAATGGAGAACTTATGAACTAAAAAAGATGCTATATGTGGGAAACAGTACCCTTAAAATGTATTTTTACGGTAGCTGCAGTGTTTGTATGTCACCGTTAGTATGTAAGCAGTTGAGAAATTTTAATAATGATTTATGTAGGTAGACGTAAACCATAAACCACCTAGAATTTGCCAAATATGCCAAAGATTGAGTTTCAAGTACGGTGTGGTATTTTTAGTGTCGATAAATAGAAAGCCAATGGTAGGTTAGCAGTAGAGATAATCTAAGTCCAATATAAGTATGTGTATCTATTTGAATACTTTGAAGAAATAAAATTAAGCATAGCTTAAATATTTATTTAATACATGTGAGTAATGCGTAATTCGCTAGTAGAGAGGTAAACACGTGATAATTGTGTATTGTACATGTTAATTAACTGAAATATAGATTTAAGTTAAGTAGATCGTAAAAATTTAGTAATTCACATTTAGAAAACCTACATATGTGACATGTGTATGAGCTGGAAAATCTGCACCACAGTGTGATATGCGACTGCATCAGATTATACTCATTTTAATTTAATTGGTTGTAATTGGAATTTAATCCAAGGTTAAGGATCTTTGAAACACCCAGCTAATGTGAGTTACTTTTACTGAAACTGAGGGAGAAAGGAAACCAGACAAAGGAGCTACTGGCAAAAAATTGTTGTATTTCGGATTGTACCCTTGTACAAGTGAATCACGTTAATTGTATACATAAGTTATACCGACTTAATATGTAGCTATACATAAGTAATTGTGTAAAATGCGAATTCTACACGTGAAACTTTTATGAGAGTAAAGTGGCTGGTCCACGAATTAATCGAATTATGTATACTGAAATGCATATATTTGAAAACTGTCTATTATATAATGTACATATACACGTTTATGCTTTTATTCATATTATAATATAATACAAAAATCGGGTTTTCCATAAAGTTTTCAAATTCTACTTTCTATTTCTACGTGCTTTCTTCCATACTTTTTAAAAGCAGTTTACACAGATTATCCGCAATATTTTCAAGGAAATCCTTATGCCTCAAGCCATCAACCCAACTTTTAGGTAAACCAGATTTTCCAAGTCTGCAACCCAATATTGCCCCTGCGGCAGCGCAATTTGTGTCCGCATCTCCCGTTTCCAAAGCCAGTTCGGTAATAAGGTGCGTGAAAAATTCTTGTGGGAGCATCTCTTCTGGTATCTTCCTGGTTGCAGTGTATACGCTCGCCCCAAGACATTTGTAGGTATACCCAATCTTGCGATTTTCATCTAATTTTAAGGAGGAGATGGAATCTGGGAAACAGTGTGAATATAGCTCGTCAACCCATGTTGTCACTGAGGTGGATTTTGTTGCAGTTTCGTTTTCTTTAGCAGCCTCATTTTTTTCAAAGTCCTCTTTTGAAGGGCAGAGTGAGTGTGACTCTACAAGAAACTTGTACTTGTCCACAACATCTCTACACATTTTTATCATATCCTCGTCATCACCAAACTCGTCCATTTTCTTTACATTTGGTCGAAGAGGTGCTGGATTACTATATCGGTTAATATCTGTGTTTGGGTACTGAGGTAAATAGAAATCGACATCAAACAAGGGATCCCAACGATGTCCAAGGATGTATGCTTCAAACCGTCTAATTCCACGAACAATCCTACGATGAATTGGGCTGTAAATTTGTTTTGGGATGGGCTTACTCTCGTTTTCAAATTCTTCCAAGTAAGAGCGATCATCAGTAGATCCAAAGTGGATGATCTGTAAAGCCTGCTCCCGATCTTTCTCTTGATCTTCAGAAACGACAGGAAGTGATCCACGTAACAATCTTGAAATTATTACGCTCACTATTACAGCACTTGTCACAGACCTAATAAATTTATAGATAGATTAGTCTCTGTAACACGCTTCATATTTTATCTATTTCTTGCTTGCTCCTTTACATACTGCATCTCTCACTTCCGCCCAAAAAACCATACCTTGGATCTGCATGAGTAACCTTTGCTGCCATCATCGAGTTCTGCACAACTTTCTTCTCATCCCAAAAGCTTGGGACGCCGATAACGGCAGTCCGCATTACAGCACCGTTAGCAGCAAGGTTTCGTTCGTTCTTGTTCCAAATGTCATAAGAAGCCCGGAGTGGATCTGATAAAAAGTTCTCATGAGAAAAGGTGCTTCCAACTGTGAAACCAATTCCATTTGGTAATTTATTTTGCAGCTCCGGAAAACCTACACGGCTCCATTCATGAATGCGGTATGCGAAGTGTAAGGGATTAAGGGTCCCACCGTCTGCCAAGAGGCTTTGTAAGATGAGAAGGAATTGATCTAGATATGTAAAAAAGAAATATTTAAACGATTTCTTGTAACCTTTCTGTTTCTTAGCTTTAATTTTTCATTAAAAATCTAAGATATTTGATGACTCAATAAATACAATAATTTACCTGTGTCATCAGTGAAATCATTTTCAAACCATCGATTACGATGAGCATCTCTCCAGTATTCATGCCTAAAGTATGCACAAATTGTTTAGATGAAAATAGCAGAAGTACTATTGAACTTTTCACCAGGATAGAGAGAATAAGAAGAATTACCCTTCTGCATGTCCAAATTTAATAGGTCCGTTTCCATAAAGTAGAGTTGCTTGTTGCTTACTCATGAATTCTGTAGCCAAACCGAGTCCATCGCCAATTGCAGCTCCTATATATACAGACACAATAATATTGCAATTTATTGCATACATAATACAAAAAGATTTATATTGCAAAGTATGATTTTGATATAGCAATTTTAGATTTTTGAAAATCACAGATTTTACCATAAATAAGCCCTTTAACTTTGTCTACTAAATCTTCCTTGGATAAGCTTGTTCTCATAATACCCTTATTTCCACGTTCCATCTTGAGTTGCCTCAGAAGTCACGTCTAATGAATATAATGACTTTTAAGGTTAAATTGTGATTATGTACTTTGAAATGTATCTTCCTCTCTGCTTTCTGTTACACCAAGTTGCGTACAGCGTCAAAACAGAAATGTAGCTTGACCGCTGTTGGTTTACCAGTTTAAATAGGCTACATGACGTGTATACTGAATTTGCAAACAAAGTAAAACTACAGAAGAAACCTTAATTTTTGGCAAATTACAGAAGTTACACGTTAAGTTTGAATTTGTTGTGAAGAGCTTTAAACGGATGTTATGTATGCAAGCATGATGTAAACAAACTCAAAATGTAAGTCATTATTAACCCTTTCCTCACCACCACATATGAAAGTTTTCTTTGTCGGTCTATCTGCATGTTAAAAATGGCAAACTAACCAACAGTCTTACTTACGTATTACGTATGCTATATACGCACGATGTTGAGGATCCTATATTATAAGAAGCAGATACGCTGTACGCTGCTGAACTGTTTTATACGTTTTTTCATGAATATCTATGCATTCCGAGGTAACATTACGTGTGTCCACATCAGCATAACATATTATTCATCACATATCATAACTCTTTGTCAATCTGTAATGTATCAGTACTTTTAAAATCATATCCTATACCAGAAGACTACTATGTTATGACTATGTTAACTCTATATACTGCATTTCACCTCATTTCAAAAGCATACAACAATTACAATGAGTTCTTTCTAATATGCAATAAACATAGAGTACTATACTGCAATACAATGATTTTTTATTGCTTCTTTAACTGCTAAGTACATACATACACCCCATGTGAGATACAAAATTTAATTTTCCAACAGTTCTTCATAAAACGCTATCAGTAATGGTATATTCGTTTTTGCATGCAATCAGATACACATAAATTGTATTGTGAGTTTGTAATGACAATGACAATGACAGATTGATAAAAGACGCATCGCAAAGCTATGTACCTACATATGTGTTTTGTGTCGTATCGCGTTTCTATACAATGATCTCCATCTTGGTAATACATTATGCAGGTAAGCTTTAGTCAAAAGCAGAGTGAACATAAATCCTAAAAAACATTTTAAACCCTGCGTTGGTTTGCTGGATTGAAAGGATTTTCATGAATGTGGAATGTCGCTGTGTGTCATATAGTCTAAACGAGTTGAAGTTAAAGATGTCTGTCAATTCAACTTTATAAAAATAAAACAACATGTTTTGCTCTTTTGCTCACAACCATTTACAATTTAACCCAATCATACGATAATTTCCTAAGTATAAAACCCTATTTCCCCCTCTCTTGTATATATGTTCTAACCTAAGTGAAATATGTTTTATGTTGGCAGAGGGAAAACGATGAAATAATTAATATTTTTTAGCATGCTGTAGTTTGGAAGTATGGAAGTAACATGCATAGGTATTCCAGGAACTCATTGAATTTCTTCCATGTTGGAAATGACACTTGCCACCCAAATCATATAAGTGGAAACCAGCAAATGTTTGATCAATATTTTAACGCGTGTAGCTGTTGTACGGTTTCGGGTCACTGACAAGGCATCAGCCTGGCCTGAAATTTAGATCTGGAGCGAGATGCCACACGAAAGGAAAGAAAGCAGGAGCAGACTACTTTCTTTTTAGCCTTCATACAACAACGCAACCCTTGCTGTTACCTAATTAGTCGCTTCTAACTCCTGCAGTATACCCAAGATAAGAAAGGATTGGACAATATTAATTATGGCACAGTCAGATGTTAGGCAAACTTCAAACGGCAAAATCAAGGAGCCATTAGATTTCTTGTTAAATGCATACCGTGCCAAACTTGCCGTAGACAATCCATCCGAAAATTGTCCATTTGACTTCACAGAATTTCTTCAAAACTGGAAAGACAAGTATGAAAGTTGGGACGAGCTAAAAGCAGCCATAGTTAGGGATCTTGAGCCGTTAGCTAATGACGGCTTATTTGACTCAATTTTGCCATACCTCACTGCATCTTTAAATCAGTCAAAAGGGAGCAAAGAACACGCCAAAAAGTCTGCAATAAATGCTACCTGTAAAGGGCTAGAAACTATTCCGGTAATTTCGGCAGAACTTACTCCGTTAAGTTTGGTCTCTGACTCTACTTCTGGCTCCAGTTCTGCCTCAACAAGTGCCAACGGTAGAAGGTCGTCAAAGGAGCAATTGTCCAAACGCAGCGATAATAAGGAAAGGGAAGAAAGTGACTTTGACCCAGAGATGGGTGAAAAGTCGAAATGGTGGATACGAGCAGTCGCCAAACCTAGGTTAATCTTAATCCTTTAAATGTGCACTTTTTTCCCCAGTTAGTAAGATTGTAAGCATTAAAATAAAGTTTTCTGGTTTTCAGATCCAGTTACCGTTATAGGTCTTATGGTTTCCGCAGACTTTCTTCAAATGACCAATCTTGTTTCAGAGTGTTTGCAGTTTACAGCAGATAATATAAGTCAAGTAATAAATCAGTCACCAAATCTAGGCTGCTTAAATGAGTCACTGACAAATAAAGTACTGCATTTCTTCAGTAATTTTGATGTTGAGACTAGAATTAGTCATATAGACAAATCAGATAGAATCACATCAAGATTTTATACCCAGCTTATCATGGCATTGAATGACACTGAACCAGACGAGAATTTGGGACATTATGCATCCACAGCCACTTTGTTCAGCTGCAGTCTTTGTGGTCAGCTACTGATAAACAATGTTGCTTCAAAAATACCTTGTTGCACTGTTAAGTGTGACTGCAGAGGACGAATTTACGCATGCCATGTGCGTGATCCAAACTGGACCCTGTGCCAGTTTATACGAGATCTCAAAAAGGAGTTGAAACAATGGAAAAGGGTGTATTGGAGGTAATGGGTTATGTGATGGCAAAAGCGATTGTAATTAAAATTTCTTCCCTTACAACATTTTTGTTGAACTTGTTTTGTTAAATTTTAACAGATTATGGTCAATAGTTCACTTCTTTGGCTGCTCGCAATGCCAGCAGTACTTTGCAGCAAAGGACTTCTCTTCATGTAGATATCATCCAGCACCTCCAGCGGCATCCGTGGTAGTAGTTAGTCAATCAAAGGCTATGGGTGACCAAGATGACGCCTCCCTAACCAGAAGACATGATAACTTTCAGCCACGGGGCCATGGTCAAGTTTCCTCAGCACGTAGAAGTGTTCAATTGAAAAAGGAGTATGATGAGCTCGAACATGAAGGTGCTTCTGATACGATTGTCTGTCCATATGGAATATTTCCATGTTGCAGACAGCCAAGTTACCTGTTTTACCCATTTCCGAGTCCCACGGTACATGATGATTGAATTTTGAATTGTTATCATTCGGAATACATTAATATGCGTTATATGACATGCGATAAAGAAATAATTTGTTTTAGGGATGTGATTTCAAAGACCACACTTTGAGCCAATATGCTGAAGATGACCCTGTTTTAAGGCTAATAACGAATTTTAAGGAACTGATCGTGGTAAGTCCAACAATATCGGAGAAAATTGGAATAGACTGGACAACACTGATTGACTTAACACCCCAAAAACTTCCTTCCACATCATCTACGGCATATCTGTTTAGCCAAAGAGCATCAACATCTTCGGCATATTATGCCGGACTGAAAGACGCAGGAAGTCGAAGGCGCATGATGTTTAATACAGAGTCGAGTTCCGCAGAATCTAATTCTTTAAGTGACAACGAAGAAATTTTCCCACGAACAGATGAAAGTATTTTATTTAATCCCAGATATTCTAGTGCATCAGAGTACTGGAGTTGGAATCCAGAGTATACAACGAGATATAATCAGGATATGCAACGTGAGCGTGAAGAAAAATTGATGTCAGATTTGGAAATGTTACTAGCACAACGATTAACTATAGATTCCGGAGGGTCGTCTGGATTTCCTAGTTCAATACGATTGGGATACTTGAGTCGTCGTACACATAAGGTAGGTTAGTAATAGCTAGTCTGAACTAAAATTGACTAATAACTTGCTAACCAGTAATAAATAAACGACTTAACTTACGGTAAACTTATGTTTCTAGAACAATGGTGGGTCTTTTCTTAAATTGGAGGAAAAGTGGCGAGAGGAGATTCAACAAACCGGAGCTAAGTCCACAAAGCACACATCAAAATCTGCAAAACCTTAGATATTTATGTACTGTTGGTTTGTATTCTGTGACACATTTATTCTAGAAACTGCAAACAACAACAGTATGATCATAAAGCTATCACAGGACACGGGAATGTGAAAAACAAAACATGCACAAATATTTTACAAATTTGTAGTAGCGAGATATGGTTTTCAAAATGAAAACTGCGTAGCTAATTTACTCATCCACAATTCTGAATTCGAATGCTAAAAAATAAATTACTTGTTCTATACACACTTAAAGATTAGTCTTCGTCCGACGACAATCCTTCTATTTCAGAATCATTTCCACCAATAGATTTCCAAAAGGCTACTGCCATTTTTTCCGCATACACCCTTCGTTGATCGGGTGAGAGACTTTGTGCCTTTAGTTTCATTTGATTTAAATTTTGAAATAATCCTTCGAACGTTTCCTCTGACATAGAATCCATCGCTTCTAACACTGCGTCTATTCTTTCATCTCTGATAGGAGGTGGTGCACTAGGATCTGATGGCTGTGAATTTGAAGCTTCTATTGAAACTGACGGATTCACACTTGTTCTGGGCGAAATACTTGCCATCGGAACGCCACTACTACTGTCCGTAATTTCATCTCTCATAGGGGAAACACTTAACGTTGAATCTGTATCGGTCTGCATAGTTTCCTGGTTATTCAACACTGTCGGGCTAACAATGGCAACATTGCTACTTCCTTCACGATCCGGAGACTGCTGTATAGGTCTTACCGCAGCTACAAGTTTACTTGTTCTAGTGCCTATCGGGTGCTCTGGAAGATGCTCCAAACTTCTGTTATCAGGAAATGAATCTGATAAACGATTGTCAGAATAGCTACCTGTGCTAGTGTTCATTGGTCGGCAGATACCGTCAACTCCATTGGAAAATGCCCGGAAGGGAGTCACTCTAGCTGTAGACTCTACAAAAACAAACCAAAATCCCAATAAATCCAAACCTCAATAAGCTTCTTCCTACATCGAAATTCCCTACCTTTCAAAACCATATTTGGCCAAAGGTGAGCACCCAACGCTTGTATTACACGTTTCATTCCAACACTTTCTGGAAAATCATCTTCAACATCAGAGTCGCAGTCCGTTTCAGGATTCAGTTCCACCAATTCGAAACCATTATTAACACACCAAGTTTGAGCTGAAAGTAATGAATACAAATCTATTTTCCACATTTTCCTCAAATTTTCCTCAAAATACAAACTAGTCCACTCTCCTAAAACCTTTCCCTCACCTTCTACTTTCGTCACTCCCTCAGACTTCACACCCTGGAAACTTTCTGCGCAGCACCTCTCACACAACAAAATTTTCACATCCGCCTCCAGCTCTTTGGTGAATGCCAACCACTGCTCCGCAACAGAGAGTCCCGTATCCTAAAAAAAAATCACCTCATTCATGAATATCCACCCACTTTCTCAAACCGCCGACGTACTACCTCTTTCAAATTCCAACTTACCGAGGCACTATTAAAGCATAATATTACAGCATTCACACTATCCGCAAAAGCCTGACTCCCAATTGTCTTCTGATCCATCGCACAAACNATCCGCAAAAGCCTGACTCCCAATTGTCTTCTGATCCATCGCACAAACATGGACATCCGCTTCATAATACTTTGTTTTGATATGCCACGGGTAGCTCCGAATTCCATCCACCAAGCAGAGAGGCTCTGGAAGATCATCCGTTTCTAAAATTCCTAGAATCACAACAAACCACACATTTTTACTTATTACTCCCTCCTTCCTCCCCCCATATTCAACATTATCCTTCCACCTCCTTCCAAATAAATTTGTTTCCTCCTCCTTCCTTACCTTTAACTATATCATCTATCTTAATTGTACTACAAGAACTAGTCACCACCACGCAAGGCTCCATGATAACTTCTTATCGTAAAAATTACTCTCACACTCACACTAATTAACCCACACCTTGTTGCTTGTTATTCAATTTAACGAAAACGATGTCTGAACACTTTTACTAAATACTCTTTTTTTTAGGTTTCAAACATTTTCTATTTTTCCGAAAAGCATTCTTTCAATGCTCCTTCCATCACAATGCTACAAAAACATATGATAGGAAGATGATGTATTTGATCAGTCGTGTGGTGCTTATAGAATAGATACTCCTCCTATGTTGAGCTGTACACATCTCTGACATGGCGCGGCATGCTATCTGCTATGTTTGGGGAATTGTAAAGTCGTATTTACATTTTGCGTATCCAAAACAAACACAAAATATTTGTGTACTTTTTTACACGTGTGAAAAAGTAATTAAAGTTCAAAAGTGTTTTAAAGTATTTCTAGTCAGTTTAAATTTTAATTCGGTGATTTTTAAGGTATCTGTAAGCCTCTGAGATAAATTTATAGATAAGTCATCATAAGTAGTGAATTTAAGGTTGTTTAAAATTTGTAATTAAAACTGAGGCTATGTAATTTTTGTGAATTATTAGGTTTTCATTAGAAGGCTTACTTACTTGGTGGTCGGAATGGAGGGTTTGGAGACAGCCGATGGGATGGCGACTGGTAGGAAGGAGGAAGTGAATCAGCTTATTTTAGTTGAATTTTCGGATGTGCCTCTAAAAATTTCGGAGCAGAATAATATTGGTGTTACTGAAGAGGATAGGATTAGTATGTCGCTGGCAGCTAGAGTGGATGATAAGAAAAATTTTAATGAGGATATGCAGACACCTCATTTGCGGTTGGTGCAGTCATTGCGATTGGACGGGGATGTTAAGGATTGTTCTGAAGCGGAAGAACCTTGTGGGAGGGATGATGGTGAGGGTGAGGCTGATGTGTAAATATGTAGTATATGCTAGTGATACATGGTTTTGTAGTCAGGTAATAATGTTTTTGTTTGGTATGACAGGGACTGGATTAAGGCAGGAAGGTGAGTCAGAGCCTGGAGGAACAGGATCTCCAGGGATTCATAAGGACGCTGAGGATGAGGAAATGTTTGTTAATACGAATGTGCATGAAGTTATAACAGACGTTTTGTCCACCATTGAACAAATAGAAGAGTCCAATAAAGACTTAGAGCAGTCTCTGTTTCAAGACCAGGAAAAAGAGAAAGTTAATTGTTGTAATTGTAACTGTGTATTAACCCTGGAAGGTGAATCTGCGGTTAAACTAGATGAAACGTTTAGTTGTAAGGTTTACCAGTTTTCTTGCAAAACGTCTGAAACTTGTAAGGTGAAAGTAGTAGACGCTTTAGATGAAGTTTTTAAGATAGAACAAAACTGCAAGGAAAAGTACCAAGTGTTGAGAACTAAAAGGAATCTGTTAATGTGCAGTAATTGTGTGGGGACATTGTGCAAGCTGTACCAGTGTTATCATGAGTTTATTTCTTTGTCATTTATGACAAACTCTGTCTTAGAAGAAATTACAAGATTGTCTGATAAAGGTAAAAAAGAACTGGATCTAAGTAAGCATGAAAGCACCGAATTGTCAACAAAAACACAAGTTAACCACAAGTTTGCTAGAGTGCTGCGAAGTTCGGAGGGTAATTCAGTTATAAAGTTGGAGGCTGAACCCAAAGCTTTGGCCATACGCTCAAAAGAATCTAAGACTGTGTTTAAAATCAAAAATAAAAAGGACAGGAAAATAGTTCCACCACGAGGCAAAGGTTTGATTCAGTTGTCTGTCAGTAAATATCCAGAATCCTTGAGTGATCCGAAAAAGTCTAAACGGATCATCGAATTTAAATCTGAAGTGAAACCAGGTAAGCCAAACAAAATAAGAAGCCATCTGTCATTCTGTTTTAAGGAGGCGTCAATTAAGAGGAATCATAAGCATTCTTCGCTATTTCTGGTTAACTTTTCAGAAGATTCTACAGGGAAAAGAAATAGAAATGAGAAAGGGCAAGCAAAGAATGATAATCAGGAATACGAGATTGAAAACAACGATTATTATCACCATTCTGGTGACACGATAGAAGATGGAGATAAAAAGTGTGACAGATGTGGCAAAACTTTCAAATCATCTGGTGGTCTGAAAATTCATTACGCTTCGCATGTTAGGGACGATAATAAATACTCTTGCAAGGGTGAGTTATACGATTCATATTTTTGCATCCAGCTGAAAGTAATTGCTGTAAATTAAATTACGTTTCTTCCTTTATTTGTAGAATGCGGGAAAAGGTTTTGGAAACTGGAAGCAATGAAAATGCACGAGAAAACTGATCACGGAGGCTTTAAACCGCATAAATGTCCACATCAAAGTTGTGGTAGGAATTTTCGATTGAGGGATAAGCTCAGACTTCATATTAAGGTCGTCCATGAAAAAAAGTGAGAAAGAAACTTTTTTGGGACGTTATAATGTTTGGTTAGTTTGCTTGAAGTGTCATTACTGTTAATTGTTAACGAAAAGTATTGCAATATTTTTGTAGAATGCCATTTCCCTGTCCAAAGTGTGAAAAATCATTTCGTACTAAGTACCATCTGAAAATCCACGATGTGGCTCAACATGTACATGGGGATAATTCAATAGGATGTAGTCAGTGCAAGCGCAAATTTAACTCCAGAGAAGCATTAGAGACGCATCTTAAAGTTCATGAAGAAGAAAAGCCATTTGTTTGCATTAAGTGCCACAAAGGTTTGAAATATAAAACAAGTCATGAATTACTTTCTTTTCTATTTGAACTTCTTTCAAAATTCAAAAATTCTTAATTTTCCTGTATATTTAGGATTTCATACGTCAGCAAGACTGAAGCTACACGCCAAAAGTCACGAGGTGGTTCCATCCTGCTTATGTCCAGTTTGTGGAAAAGCATATAAACATATACGTGACCTTCGCTTGCACGAAGCTGTACATCAGGATGAAAGCACTTATAGATTTGGCTGTGGTGATTGCCCAAAGAAATTTTATAGGATTGATTTGCTTCGAGTTCATCAATCAAACGAAAAACATTTTGCTCCTGAAATTGTCGGACCTAGTATTTCTAAAGTAGTTGATACCGTGGAAAAGTCACACAAGAAAGGTGTTAGTAAAACTCAAGTGACAGTTGATAATGAATCAGAGGATGAACTTGCATTATTTGATCAGATTAATGAGATGTCTCCAAAACGGCGAAAAAGTAACAAACCGAAATGTGTAAAGAAGGAACTAACTTCCCTTTCTCATAACCCTTTACGATGCCCAACAATGGTAAAACTTCAGATGGAAGAACCTTTAGTGGATGAACTTGGTTTAGATGATACAGGACTTCCAACTTTACAAACAAGTACAAATTTATTTTCCCAGAAGTTCATTCAGGACCTACCTGGAACAGCTAGTCTTGTCACCAGTGTAAAAGATTGTAGTGCAAACTTACCGACGCAGACAGTTACCAACACTGGGACTATTACCTTTTCACAGCATCATCCATCACCACTTCAAATAGGAACAAATACGATTTATACACTGCGAGACCCTAGCGATAGAAGTCTATCTGCATTTAGTATTTCAGCGGGTGCCGAACAAATCGGTTTCGATGTTATTAATGCATTTATTAACAATTTAAACTGAAGTATGAGTCTGCATTGAGTTTTTAATTTTGTGACAAAGTGGCTAGCAGTTATTTATTTAACCTTAAATTTTGATATACATAAGAATAAAATCATACAATGCGTTTTAACGAAAACTTGTCTTTTACCTACTTACATTTTGTATTAGATTAAAAAATCATGAGTAAGAGTTTTAAATTTTTGGCGATGATATCCACAAAAACGGTGATGAATGTCTTTGAATCTACTTTATAAAGATGACTCATTATGTTTATGATCCAAATGATTCATTTTACATACAATTATGCCCGGTCATAGTCTCATAGTCATCCATACCTACATATGTGTCATCATAATCCATGTATTAAAACTTTTTACTAGAATAATCAATATTTTTTTGCCTAACCACAATAGAAAGTGTAAATTCTTGGTTTGCAACTCAGGTTTCCTTTCTCCATGATATGATTTTGACATGAGTCAGACGAGTCAGACAGTTAAACAGCTAAACCTTTTGAAAGGTGCAAAACATCATCGTTTATATGAATTTTAAGCATTTTATAAATCATATTAATGCAATGTGTTAGTGGTTTGAATTTGAATTGAAATGCTTGTTTCGTACTGACTTTTTAAGATGTATATAATATAACGTGGATTTAGTGTATACCCGACAGTGAATATAGTATGCGTGTCTTTTCTGCATAAGGTATAAAACTAGATTGTAGATTCGTAAGGCTATTGCATCCAGATTCCAGTGATAATCTATGGAGTCTTTGGCGATTGGCCATGATCCTGAAAATGGAGAGCTTTAGAAAGTTGCACCTACGTCTAAAACGCATAAAAAGTTAGCAAGCGGAAGCTGGAGGACTATTTTTAATTATTATTATTCATTTATTCATGACAAAGCCCTTTAGAAGATACAAAGGTAGTTATTTTTGTCACTACATAATAATAAAATTAATTACGGTTCAATTTTATGTTATAAAAAGTATAAAGTATACAATATATTGTCAAGTATTTTAGTGTTGTGTAGGTGTAGTCAGTTTTAAATTTTCTTGAAACAAAAGTTTGTTTTTATCAACATGATTTATCATAACTTTCATTATCATATCTTAGATAAGACTATTTTACATTTAACTATTAATTTTGTGTGCGGTAATAGATTGATTAGTATTTGATTTGTTAGGGTATTGTTGATATTAAGTTGAGCATTCCATTTGTGACGGTTGGTTATCACTACAAAGTCGTTTGTTTGGGTCATCGGTACCGATAGGAAAATCTGCTTTTTGTTTTCCTCTTCCAGTCCTGCTACGTGTTTCAACCATAGGTCTCGCTTTTTCAATTTCAAGCTGCTTTTTAGTTTTGTCTTTTGTTACGGAGATGCCTCGAAACATAACATTTCCTTGTAGGCTCTTGCAATTTGCTAAAGCCATGTTTACTTCGTTGGGAGAGTTTAACTTTACACGGAGAGGTCTAATTTTTCCTTCAATTTTTGTGGGGCCAATGCGATTATCCCTGAAGACCAAGTTTTTATGTGGTAGAATTATTTGCATAAGCTGACTAAGAGTGCCAACTGCATTTGGGTCCTCAGGTATTCCATGCACAACAAGGTTATCCGCTCTACGCATTCTGTCACTTTGTTCTTTCAGTTCTTGTTTAAGGTTGGTAATGTCCTGAAGATGGTTTATTTCCAAGTTGCTTATGTCTTCCTTGTATTTTTTATTAGCCTCTTCGAGGTTCACATAGTTCTTTTCAATATTAGTAATTCTTTCACACAACTTTGCCTGTTCAGTTTTCATTTTTTCCATTTCTGAGTGCACGGACTTAAATTCCTTTAGGATAATAGCAAGCATGTCCCTATTTGATATGTCAGTATCGTTAGCTGTATTCCCTACCATCTTAGCCTTATTCTTAGCCATTGTATGTAAAGGTAACTTATTTGCATAAACAGATAAAGGCAATCTTGTAGAAAAATAATTATACAGAATGTTTGATTTAACGATTGATTAATTGAGAATTTCTCTATTTTAAAACTATTTGATGAAGAGAATTATGTGTATAAAAATTCACCGTAAAAACTGCACACACCAATTAAAAAATTACTTTTATACTTTAGGTATTACTTATACAAACTTATCAAAATCTATGAGCTATTTACACAACATGACTACACCACACCAACACACACACATA
>JAHZNG010000190.1:0-12900 GCA_027744375.1 Orchesellides sinensis
CTTCCGGAATATCCCATTATGGAACCAACTTCTAAATCAAAATCTTTTATCAACGACCCATCTTGAAGTTTTCTCAACTGCAAAGTATTCTTCACGTCCTGAATATAACAGGTCACTAGTACATCACTGTAATGATTTGTAAATTCATTATAAACTTTTAATAAGCCAATATACAAGCGAGATTTAACGTTCTGAATTAAAATTACTTATTAACGCATGTGGCCCAATCTAGTACATCTTTGGGATGTTCAGGCACTACAGAAGTCCAAGCTGCTGATCCTTCGACTATTGGTTTTGAAAAATCAATAGTTGCAATCCGGTAGTTTGGAGCATCTTTACTCGTTCGGAAGTACATTAGTGGTCCCGTATTTGTAACATACTAAATATATTGGAAGCGTATTAAGTATGACTTAAAACGCTGTGAATGTGAATAACTTCCATTTTTGTGAACACTGTGAGACTTACAATGTAATCAGCTTCGAATTTGGTCACAACAGGAGTCAGAGTAAGCTTCTCCTTCATCCCTGACTTTAATGGCTCAGTTAAATCAGCAAAAAATACCAAATTGTCTCGACAGTCTTGCTGTGGAGTGACAATTAAGTAATTTCCACAATCCGACACCTCTGCACCACTGTTTTTAAAAAGTTTTTGAAAATTAGTTATCATTTTTTTCAAACAGTCTAAATTGTTCGTAATCGTAATTCAACTTGTAGTTTTGTTTACATTCGCCATTTCGGGTTTTCAGGAAAATCTACCACAAGCACATCTTCAGACTGTTCAGTTCCCAATCGATGGTAGTAGAGCTTTTGATTTTCATTAGAGGTAGTTTCTGACCCATCAGTCTTTCCTTCTTGATCAATATATCTCTAGATTTCAAAGATGACATAATACAGTTAATGAGTAATAATAGTAACTAACAATTAATTGTGACTAGACACAACCAATTTATTCTTACCCCATAAAACACTCCTTTATTGTCATGTGTCCACGACAAGCTTGTAAACTTAACCTTGTGTAAAGTTTCAGGATATTTTTCACCAGTTAGAACATTTTTGAAATGAATGGTTATCCAGTCAGATCCACTTCCAGAGAGACCATATGCAAAAACCTCTCCATTTTCAGAGAATGCATAGGTCGAAATAGACACAGTCCCATCCTCACTAAGAGTATTAGGATCCAGAAACTCTTCACCGTCCTCTTTAATGGTGCGTTGCATATAAAGTACACTATAGTAAACAAGCAGAACATTTATTTAATATAATTTATTTCGGAACAGAGTAACTCAAATCAGGTTTCTTTATACTTTAAAACCAAAAAAGCTATTATATCTGCATATTCATAGTAAATTAAGATTTAAAAGATCCAGGCAAAAATAAGGTAACTACACTTTGAACAACCCAACGTTGCAATACCTTTTGTCCATGATAATCATCCGTAACATCTTCCTTCTTGATGTCGGGATACTCGATTTTCACCATCCTGCTGGGTATGTCAGTACTTGCTAAAGATTGAATGTGTTGTTGGGCTGACCTTAAGAGGCTACGGTTATACTAATAAACAAACAAACCACTTAATGAGAAGTAAGTAAGGATATGATTACAAAACAAAAAAGTCGAAGCGATGAGATGAAGTTATTCAGATATGTTCATCTAATAGTAAGAAAGATGTGTTAAAATTACATTATTATGTTCAATCTGCAACCTTCTTAGTGCAACTCTGTCAATAAACGATGTAAATTGGATTTATCAAATGGTCTTCAGAAACTACAAAATCCTGCACAAACATTTAAACCTTAGACTGCAGTGGAAATTTTACTAAGGGTAAGTGATTTGCATGCAGTATGCAGTAAAAATTTTAGTCGATCTTTAGGAGTGTCTCATATATTTCCGGAATTTCTTTGTCTAGAAATAACTACCACAAATCATTCAGAAACCATGTTAACATTGTACTTTGTACTGCTCACTGCTCAATCAACTGCTGACTTTGGCTTTATTTACTAGTAAGAAGCGACAGAAAAACATTTTAACTAAACCCAAAACAATAAATAAATGATAGCTTTACAAAGCCGGCGAAGGAATGTCACGATATCCACGTATTTATACTCCCAATACATTTGCATTTGTGGTTATGAGATGCAATCGTTGTATTTGTACTATAACTTATACAGTATAAAGTACTTAAAACTAATTTCCTATAACATGTACATTTCACCAAAATTTTAATTGAAACTTATACCAGTACATTGATACACTGAATGCACTTATCACAGTAGTATAAAACCATAAATAACAAAGCGACAAGATGTCAGTAGTGTACATTGTATAAATAGTGCAATTAATTAATCCAGTTAATAGGTTTCCGAGCAGGAACACTGCTAATCCATTAAAACATATCGCTTCCAATAACACAGGTGACTTGGACAAGTCTGGCATTACAACCAAGTTTCTTCCACTGCTTTCATCAGCAGAAGATGAATTGTTTTGAGATGAAGCGTCTTTAGTCAATTTCCCTTCAAGTCTAGTAATTTCATTTTCAATGAAAACAATTTTTTGGAACAAGCCATTCTCCGCCGAAAAACTTCCTGTTTGATACTTGGCTTCCTTAAATGCTTCTTCTAACTGTTTCTCGAGATATTCCAACTGTTCATCAACACCTTCATCGTCGTCTTCATCTTCTTGTGATTCACATGCAAAGCCTTTCGCCATTTGCTGTAAATTATGAAGTCTGTCAGTTTCTTTACGCTGTAATGCAGCCAACTCGTAGAAAACCATCGGCCCATAAATTAAGCCTACATGTTGTATACAAACTTGCATTAACGCAAGGAACATTTGGAACCACAGTAGAGAATAGTTTAGTGCCACCATTAGCAAAATATAACCCATGTTTGCTGTTCTTCTACATGGAGGATATTCCGTAGGTCGTTGCTGTTGCATATAATCCCCATAATACCGCAATTTGTAGAGAAGTTTGAAGGGCATATTTTAACCAGTCTTGAATAGTGATTCTACTTTTCCAATAAATCAATTTGCCAAAGTATACGCTGGACATGTAAATGGCCAAGTATCCAAGAACAGAAAAAACGCCTTCTCGGTTAGCATTTATCAATCCATCACGGGATACTTGTGGGTTCATTATGTAAGCATTTTGGCAATCATTGTAATTCAGTAGTACTTCGTACAGCATGCATGTTCCTGCGGAAAGCTTCAAACCGTGCGTCGAGTCAAAAAACATGAAGAACAACGAGCTCAATATTTTTACTCCAGCTAGGGTGAAGAAAAAGTTCCAATGTACACCATATTCTTCCACAACTTCTTGATACTCGATGCCTACAAACATTAAAACGGACAAATTTACAAAGTAAGTGTTCCATAGTCATACGTTATCAGTTACAAATCAGTAGAAAGGAAGTTGTACCTTTCACTGTAATCAGACGAACAAATCCGAGGGCCAACAATGGTATTGTAGATTTCACCGAATTTTTTAGAGGGGACCGTTTTCCTCTTGCTTCTGGAGAAACTATCCCGTTTGCAAACACAAAACATCCCGTTCCCACATCCATTAAACTTATACCGTAAGTCTTGGTTTTTGCAAATCTTCTAGGAAAAATGGGAAAGTCCACAGCCAAAATACAGAGAACAGTGATATAAATAACGATTGCTCTGTAATTGGTAACAAACAACAGTCTACTTCCACTTGATCTAGTTGAATTTAAATTATCATCTCTGTTATCGGCTACAGATGACCATCCAGTCGGCAAGTTTTTTAGTTTTTTCCAGTGTTCAGAAAATCCCAGCCATTTAGGTGCAGTTACTGAATGATTCACAACAAGAATGCCTACAGCGACGCAGAACAAGATAATCAGGAGTACACCAGAGCCTTTTATACTAGATAGGTCATCTTTTTGTCCAGATAGTATGGTTATTATCCATATTGGAAGAACTGCTAATATTGGATACTCCAAAATTGCTTTGATAAGGAAGAATAGATTCTTGTCGTAAGCAATTTGCTTGGCAAAACGTGGATTAGCAATCCAAGGGATTAGCAACGGTACCAAGATTGGGGTTATTGAAATACATCCTAACACTTGGAGAAGCTCTGACAAAGACATTCCATCTTCAGTAGTAACAAAGGCAGAATGGAGATCATTAAATGAACCTGCTGCTACTTTTTGAGCCATAATACCGATTTTCACTGGATATTTTAAAAGTTTTCTTGGCCCTTAACGGCTGAACTGCACTGAATCAGGAGGATGCATGCAATCGGCCACAATTTTCACACTGAGTTGTCACTGTCACATTTTCAAAATACATTTATGAATATTAGAACTAAAACTAAATATAACTTAAATAAACACCTCTGCACAATTCGTATCAGTTATAGCCGAAACAGGAAGTACATAACTTTAAAGTGACAAAGATTTTTAATAAAAACAGCACCTTGCGCAGAATTAAACATTATAATGCTATCTCATCTCATATTCCCTATTAACCCAATTGTGTACTTATGTATGCAAGCAATAAGTCTACACCTTCTGCCATCCTACCTACATCTACCTTATCATAACTTAGTTAACCTGCCAATCCCCTTTAAAAACATACCTTAAAAGAATTGAGATCTTGCGATTTAAAGAGCTGAGAGCTGTTCCAAGAATTTCCTTTGGAAGACAAAAAGTTGAAAGGATGACGCGTACAAAATCCTACCGACAATACTTTAGAATACTTTGAGTTCACCAATTGATGACTACTTCTACTGGCACTACGAAGGGTTACAGAGAGCATGAAAAAGGCGAAGTACACAGGTGGGATGGGCAAGTCTACAGGTGACGTGACGGTGTGGTAATAATCCGTTAAATTGATTGTCCCTTTCCCGTTATGCTTTGTCTGTAATTTATAATTCACAACATACATTTACTTGCCAATTCTTTAATATTCTTTTCAATTTAAATAATATTTAAATTATCTTACATTTTCTTTTCTTCTGTTCTGTGAACACTAAAAATTCAAAAGGAAAAGCTAGGTCTACGCCTCCTTTGAATTTCACCGTACAGCTGTTTACCAGCTGATCCGCCAAAACAGATGATAAGTCTGTAAAGATGTGTAAACCTGGAAAATAAATAATGCTGATTTTAAAATTATTTTAGAACTAACTCCATAAATATTGCAAATCCTAAAAATGCTATTTCAGATGTGATTTTTGTGAATTCATTCAAACATAAAAAAAAACAAATAAAATACAATAATTTGTAATTAATTTTTGAATAAAAAAAGTACCAAAAATATTTTTAAAATATCCTCAGAAAACAATGATATATCTGAGCTGAGAATCAGAACCTGGTACCTGCTGATGTATACAAAAGTAGTACTTAGTTGTAGTGTCTGTGATTGACGTGATTAATGATTACCAGTCACCAGTGCAATGACACTTGTCTATTCACTTTTGTGCATTTGTGTATTTTTATAACGCTATATTATTATGTGTTGGTTGGATTGGATATTTGTAAATCTCCAAATGCAAAATACATGAGTCCCGTACTGCTTAGCTCATCAAATGTTTCGATGGAATTTGGCGGATTCAACGTTGTGCTTTCACGTTACCCCATAACCAAAATACAAAAGAATGTTTGCTGCATTCAATCATTCAAGTTGATTCAATTCAGAGTTCAGACAGAAAAAGGTAGTGTACAAATCTAGACGAAATCTGTAATCTGTATAATATCCGAATCTGAATCTGAATACATGAATATATGAATTTGAATGGTGAAATTAATCATTTATGAACGTACATATCAGTTCAGTGAGAACTTATCCACCTCATTAATCGCGATTAAAGTCATACTTTGTCATCAATATGTAGCGACTGAGATGAAGCAAACCCCTCAATAAAACCATAAAAAATGCTTAAACAGCAAACAGTTATATGAAATACTAACGAAATCGGATGTTTGAAGTTTGAGGTATGCTGAAGGTGATATATACTTGGGGATACGCTATACGCTTGAGCTTAGCTTGAATTACACAACAGTGGCATAGGATGAAACGCATTCTTTTTGCAAACATCTCTTCAAATTTTCTGCCATGCAATGCATGACGCTTGCCAGAGAATTCCTATAAAATGGAAAGACGACAAAAGGCATTCTATAGAGAACGCAAGCCGCAGGCTTATAATGCATTCCCGGAAGGAATATGCAGTTATAAATAGCAAGGACTAAGCCCTTTGTTATTAGCGTTATATAACTAATTAGCAATTAATTATGAGGTACATTACATAAAACACCACTTACGTCAGACTAATTTATAATGGAATCATTATATTAATGTGTAACAACATTGTTATAATGTACATGGCATCTAGAAGACATTTTTTGTCGGCTTTCCAATTCCAACCAGCACTGAACTCTAAGTACCGTCAATGAATTGATAGAAATCAAATCAATCAAATTGGTTTATGTCGTTGCAAGGATGTACAAGGTGCTTCATTGTGTATTATTGCATGTATGTCAGTTGTTGGTACTAAAATATAGTATTGGAAAATAGTTAGCGATTCCATCTTCTTGCTTCTTTAACAACTGTATTGCATGTCGAAAGCAATTCTGGCAAACAAATATTAGTCATTATAGTTGCATAAGATGTTTTATTCTGTTGTTTTTCATCTTTCCCTTTATTCGCGATCAAATATTTGTTGAGCCGAAACAATACGAAAAAATCGATGATACCTGTGTCGAATGTATGTATCTTCTAGTAAAAATTACGTAATGTAATATATTCAATTGCCATCACTGGAATATTTTTCCCTGCATTCATCATGAAAAAGTGCTATGTATGCTTTGAGAAGGGTTTCTTTGAGTCGCGAGAGAATGCGGGTCTGTCTTTGCGTTCGCATATTTGTTATTGACAATTAAAACCAAAACTTGCATAAGTTAGTATGAAACTCTTGCACAATGATTTCTCTTTGAATTCTTTTCCAGAGTTCAAACAATCCACAAAAAGCCTTGTGTGACAAATCATAAATTCTCTTGTAATACATCACGCTTGGTTAAATAGCATATTTTATTGGAAGAGATTTAGGCGGATTGCTCAAGCTTTCTTTCCCTCAGTAAGAAACCGAATCTCAGCGTGCCACACAGAACTGGTTCTTATGGGCTCGTGCAAGAATATGTGTGTCGGTGTGTCAGTCCCTGGAGAAAGTAAGGAAGGTTTGGATTTAGAAACCGTGCGTTTGCATCCATCAAAAAGCACCTCATCAAATCAATCATCAACAATGGGACGTTATTGCTTATGTGACACAATCAGACCTATGTTAATCCTCGCACAAGTTTTAGGGTTGACTCCTCTGTCTCTTCGTCATATTCGGGTGGAAGGGGCATTAGGAGACTCTATCGACTGCCAACTTTGCTTTCACTGGAACAGCCCTCCTGCCATTGTTAACACAATTCTGACAATATTCTTTATGATGATCCTTCCCTTTGCCAGAACAGAAATCAAGAATAGAATGAGTGCGGTTTTCTCTGGAACCGATCTATATGCTTTCACTTTTCAAACGTTGGCCATGGTGTTAGAAACAACGGCATTGCTAACATTTGGCAGAATATATAAAAACAAGTTTGCACAGGTAAGATACATATTTTACAAAATATGTTGTTCTTCTCTTAAAAACCAATAATTAGAATGGGGATATTACTTTTTCAGGGTTGGAAGTCTTTGAACGAAGTTTTTCACTCGATTTGTGATTCTGCAGATGATTTACGAAAGATTAAAATTGGATGCTATGTCATTTTCGTGTTCACTATTGTGGAGGGAGTATGCTTTTTTGTTTTTATGTATCTCACATCCCTTCGGTCCATTGGTGTTTATCAGAGTTGTTATGCCCTTTTACTGGGAACCTCAGTTATTACAACAACACTGTTAATTCCATACGTGGTGTCGACCCTCTTTTTGTTTATCTGTCTACTTATCCGATCTCATTTCCTCAAAATCTCAGAAATGTTGGGAACCATACTTTCCAAACGGAGCTCGCCCAAGTTATTTAGCAAAATTGATTCGATGAGGGTTTTGCATGAGCAACTTTGCAGTACAGTAACATACTTTGAGGATTTCTTTGGAGTTCAGGTAAGTCAAAATAACTGCTGCACATTTCAAGTAGGAACAGTAACGGTTTCGAGTTAAATTATGAAATTTGCCTTTCAGGTACTGCTTACACTATGTACCTGCTGTTTCACGGTGACCGTTGGAGCTTATGCCACAATTCTTCAGGGAGAGGGAATATCGTCACCACAAGGCAAAGAATTAACGGGAGCATGGGGAATGCAGCTTTACTGCGCTGCCATCTTTCTCTTCCTTATCCTTATTTCAGGCCAACTAGTCACCAATGCGGTATTACATTTTTGATACAGAATTTGATATTATTGACAATCAATCTTGATTACTAAATATTACTGGTTTAATTGATTTAATCCGTAGGCAGCTTCAGCGGCACCTGTGTTAAACAGCGTTCCGCTTTCAGAGCTGGATGAGAAAAGCCAGCAGCAAGTAATGGCTTTCTTACATAAAATCTCAGCTTTTCCCACAAAAATGAAAGCTGTAAATGTCACTTCAATATCTACCACTTTCCTAGCTTCGGTGAGTTCCATTTTTTGTACTTTTATAATTATGCAAGTTGTAGTCAAAGGTTAGATAATAATGTTGGGACTTTTTTAAATTTCAGGCTGGTACAAATATTATTACTTATCTTCTAGTATTGATGCAGTTCAAATTGAGTTTTGAAAGTTGGTATGAAGCCGTCGACAATGACGATGTCAGTACTGTCAATTCGAAATCGTAAACTGTTTACTGATAACCTACACCGTAGACATTCAACATTGTGCAACTTGTAAAATCATTCATTACAATGAAGTAGTCAACTGTAGTGTTTTGAATCTTTCTTGTTCACTTTTAAATATTGCTCTCCGCTTAAAATATTGCGGATGGGATTTGGGTATTTAATTAGGTAGGTTACGAGTTTTAATGAATCAAAAGAGCAAATAAATTTAAATAGTTATATTTTTTATCCGCTAATTATTGATTTATTGATCATACGATTATAGCTTTCCTTCATTACATTCAACATGAAATATAGACATTTCAGAATTAAGGCGAATTTACATTGATTTTAAAAATTTTAGTCCTGGTTTAAGTTTGAGCTCCAAAACTTCTGCTATGTTTAGCATAACTATACAAATTGGAAAAAGAAATTTGTAACAAACGGCTCATTTTGTGCGGTTCTGAGAAGCAATGAAAGTCTTTTTGAAACTTACGTCTTTGTCGTTTTCACTCATACAGAATAAGAACTTGGCTGCTTTCTTGCAATAGCACTTCTTTCCTTGTTCGACCATGTGCAACTTAATATCTTTTGTCATCTTTTTGTCCTTTTTCTTTTTATGTTCGGCTGTTTGCAATGAAATTTATGTAATTGGTTAAACCAAATGAGAGTATAATCTTGAATATATCAGAATACTCGGAAAAAGACTGTGGAGAACAGTATTATTTCTTACGTTTAGTATTTGCCTTTTCGGTACAAGTCTCTACAACTTTAGCCAACTTATCGTAGACATCGGAAGCTGCCTCTTTTTTAAGCTGGGCTAGAATTGTGTCTTTAAGAATTGTTCCATTACGGTACTGCACGGATTCGTGGAAAAATCACTGTTTAATTAAGTTGAATCATACTTAAAGTAATGCTAAATTATAATCAAGGATATATAAACTGCTTCTACTTACAAACTGAAGACTTTCAAGAGTACAGTTGCTCATGCACTGAAAATAAAATTAGAAAGTAATAACTTTTGACTTTAAAACAGGAAAAAATACTTAAACAAAAGAAAATTTGTTTCATACATGATCATGGAAATGTTGGTCTTTCAATTTTCCAGGTTCAAAATCAGTGGTGTTGAGTTTTAAGGTTTTGAAGCAGCCGGTGATAGCTTCTCCAAACGTTTTTTGCATGGGAAGCTTTTCCAAGCAGCTGGCAGCAAACGCTGAAGTTGCAAAAAGTGCAACAACTGTTAACACAAAAACAGATTTATTTTGCATGGTGAAAGTTGTTAAAAAGTTATCAAATGCTTATATTTTTAAATCGTTAGAGTTATTATTTGCTCCAGCTTGTTTCACCTAATGACTTCAATCCAGTTCCTGGACCATATTTTTATATCATTCCTTTAACCTTCATGGTTGCAGTTATGAAATGAGGATTGCCCGTTATAACCTTTAGAACACTTACCACAATAGCATTTTGTGTTTGGTGGTTTAAAAAATCATGAAATCCGTGACTGCTTTTGCTGTCTCGCGAAAACAATTGTAATTTGTTACCCATTTGGCTATCGGATGTTCGATTGTTCAACGATGATGCTGTATTGAACGTGGTCAGCATCCCTTTAGCATTAAGTATGTACTTTACTACTAAAATAGAGTGAAGTTATGGCGTCATATTTACTTTGGTTCTAAACAAGGTTTCGGGCATATTATGCATTCTTTTTTAGTTCGAGATATGCTCTCATTTAAATCGAAACTGGTGACTTCAAAAATTAACTCGTGCAATTAGTTTCAATTCACCACAAATGCCATGCCACAAATACACGGTAAAAAGAAATTAATGGATACTAAAATGTGAACAATGCCTTCTAGTTTGCCAGATCATGTTTGCATGGAGTGAGTAGCATAAAAAGCTCTAGAATTTTATCTTCTTGACATATAATACGTTTTATTTAATTTTATGTATTTTTACGGTTGTACAAATATGTACGTTGCACTTAAATGTGAAACGTGTAGTTTAGTGCACGTACTAAAAATGCATATTCATCCACAATTTCTTCGATCTAAAAATTCAAAGAGTATACATATCCATCAATNACGTTGCACTTAAATGTGAAACGTGTAGTTTAGTGCACGTACTAAAAATGCATATTCATCCACAATTTCTTCGATCTAAAAATTCAAAGAGTATACATATCCATCAATTTAAACTGTAAAAATAGGTCTAAACGTTGATATTGAAATTGAAGTCAATTTCCTTTGATTCAAAAGTATACTTACCACTTTTGAAGTTGGGGTACCACTTCCATGGCCAGCTTTGCTCTCAATTCGGATTAAAAGTGGATTCGTCTATAAATAAGACAAATGCTTTGTTATATTTTGTAAATCTGACGAATTTCAGACAACAATTGACTATGGAATTATGTGTAAAATGGGTATTTAAATAAAGTTTGCGTTTCGAACCTGTCGTGGGTTACTTCCAATTGTATGCTGTAACTCACTCACGTACTTGAAGGAATGAAGAGGAACAACCCTATCATCGTGATCTGCAGTTTTTACCATGATAGCCGGATATTGCACAGATTCATTCTTTGGCAGACGAATATTATGTAATGGAGAATAGGAAATCAAGTTGTCAAAGTGGGTTTTGTTCTCTGAACAACCATATTCGCCACACCAGTAGTAGCCAACCGTGAAGTTTTGGAATCGAAGCATATCCATTACTCTGAAAACATATACAAAAATCAGAACCAAAAGTACATGATAGCATAAATTGTCTAAAATGTATAATGTATCCATTGCCGAGACGTACCCAACTTCTGGAATAGCAGCTCCAAATAGCTCAGGTCTCTGATTTACAGTTGCTGCCACGAGTAAGCCACCGTTAGAAGCTCCGTTGATAACCAGTTTTGATGGATTGGTGTAATTGTTGGCAATAAGATATTCAGCAGCTGCAGCGAAATCATCAAAGCAATTTTGTTTCTTCAAAAGTCGTCCATTGTCCCACCAGTCTTTACCATACTCACTATGAATCAAATTAATACATTTTAATACGTAAGCAAACTTTTTAATAATTTCCAACATGCAAATGCAGCGTAATATGACTTACCCTCCACCCCGAATGCTTGGAATGGCAACGACCCCATTAAAATGATTGGCAAAAACTAAATATGTTGTGGAATATGATGGTTCAATGCTGGAACTAAATCCTCCGTAGGAATACAAATAGGCTGGAGCATTTCCATCTCGATTAAGATCCTAAAAATATTTCAAGTAGGTCTTAATTTTTTATGTCTTACTACATTTTTTAACACTTAAGAAAACTCTTTGTAGCTAAAATCTACCTTTCTGTAAAGAATATACATAGGAATTCTAGTTCCATCTTTACTTTTGTAGAACACTTGCTCTGCTGTAAACTTTGATGAGTCAATTTTGGATTTTGTTTCATGGAATACCTATATGATATTAGAAATATTTTTAGTTAATTTTTAATTTCATTGTGTGTGTCTGTCAACCTTAGAAAAATGTATTGGTTTGTAGCAATGCAAACAGACGATTACACTTAGGTATATTGTTGTATACCATTGGCTGAAAGTCGTCCTGGGTGAAGTCAACCTTGTAAATTTTTCCGGGACTGGTGAATGTTGACAGTTTAAAGAAATATTCTTTGTCTTCCCTTTTCCCACTTGTACCATCTATTGACCCGATTTCAAGCGGAAATTCTTTAATTAAAGACCCATTTACCAAATGTCTAAGCTCTAATGTGCTTTTCACGTCCTTAGTGTAGGAGAGGAACATCATATCACTAGATACAGATACACACAAAACGGAGTAGGATTACATTACATTCTCTTTTCTTACTGAAATTTATGAAAACTTGTTCTACAAGAATTTCTAAAAATTGTGATTGACATACTTATTGATTGGGTCAACCCACTCGAGAACTTCCTTGGCTTCGGGAATTACAGTAGACCAGTACTTTTTAGTAGGATTGTTGAAATCAAGGCGCACTAATTTATTGTTTGGTGCATCCAAGTCAGTGATAAAATACATTAGAGACTCATCATTTGTGACAAACTAAATAGCAAAGAGACATTTGTTATAAAAAACCACAGCCCAG
>JAHZNG010000192.1:0-23616 GCA_027744375.1 Orchesellides sinensis
CAGCAGCTTTGACAGAACCCAATTGGCTTTTCTCCGGCTTTCCATATTATATAAATACATCAAAACAATATTTTTCAACGTAATTTAATAATTTGTGACGGCCAGAGAAAGTTTAAAGTAAATACGGTTACTAAAAGGCTTAAAAAGCATTCTTTTGCGCTCAGAGAACATAATCCAAAGTTGTTGGGAGAACAAGAAGGAAGGAACTGCCGGAGCGATCTATTTGTAGCCAACCCAAGTGTAAGCATTATTATACAACTGTCTCTCTATTTCTGTGATCTGCGATCATTCAAGCAGTTTCATATACACTCAACTCAATTCTTTCTTTCGTCTTTGTTCCAAGTTCCAATATCCATTGAGTTACCAGCCAATACATATCTCAAACACTGTTACTCATTTCCCTTTATATATCGCATAAGTTAGAATGACTTGACTTTGACTGGAAGTGGGATGGGCTTGGAATATGGCGTGTCTATCGTTTATCCATGTCCCCGGCTGATCCTAAAAACGGCTGCTGAATGTTCTCCTCTCACTCATTCCCTCTTTTCATACATATACAAGCCCATACTCCATACATATACCGTTGCATCTTTTAACCCTATCTTTACACATCCAAACATACATATAAACAGATACATCTTTAACCCTATAATGCTCATATATATGCACTCTTGTTCTTTTAATTCCAGCAGCTTTGACAGAACCCAATTGGCTTTTCTCCGGCTTTCCATATTATATAAATACATCAAAACAATATTTTTCAACGTAATTTAATAATTTGTGACGGCCAGAGAAAGTTTAAAGTAACAAATTTACAACAGGTTTCTTCAATATTGTGTATGAGTTGAATTTTATCTGGTGTAAGTTTTCAATAATTCTTTGTGACTTTTCTTCTTCGTCATTCGTTGTGTAAATTTGAGACTGATGCTCAATCATTCATATTCATGATTTTTGCTTTTTTAGAGGCGCCTGCCTTAGTATGTAAACCACAGGAAATAGTTTTGTAAATACTCATTTACCCCCGTACATAAGGGTGGAAACAAAAAAATTGACTAAATTTCTTTTAGTGTTTGAGTAATAATGAAAATTTTATTTTGAGGGGTTGAATATTAAAGTACAAATTTACAACAGGTTTCTTCAATATTGTGTATGAGTTGAATTTTATCTGGTGTAAGTTTTCAATAATTCTTTGTGACTTTTCTTCTTCGTCATTCGTTGTGTAAATTTGTGACTGATGCTCAATCATTCATATTCATGATTTTTGCTTGTTTAGAGGCGCCTTAGTATGTAAGCTACAGGAAATAGTTTTGTAAATACTCATTTACCCCTGTACATAAGGGTGGGAACAAAAAGTTTGACTAAATTTCTTTTAGTGTTTGAGTAATAATGAAAATTTTATTTTGAGGGGTTGAATAATTTGTGATACATATTTTTATGGATGATGGATTTGATTTGATTTGATGTACTAAATTGTGGCTGTGTTAAATTTATATTCCAGATTGAAGACTGGCTTTGCGTGATAAAGAGGAAATTTGGGTAGCTCAAAATAAAGTCAATAATTATAGCTATGTCGTTATCAGAGAAACCCGGCTCAAGGTCCAGCGACGGGACGCTAAAGTCCGAAGTAGATGAGAAGGCGTTGGCTGTAGCTGTTTCCAGTTCCAGTAGTAGCTCATCAAAGTCTGATGTGATCAGCAGTGGGTCTAAATTGACGTCTATACCAAAGCAAAGGTAAGTTTTAAGTTATCTTTGATGAGGCGTGATATGAAATTTGCTAATGGGAATGGGTGTAGGTATTTAATGAATGTATTTTTGTGGCTATTTGTAGGCAGCAAGCGTTAAAATGGAACGGATGGGGGTTTAAAGACTCTGGTTTTGTGTTCCGGAATGGCTCCCTGGAGTTCACTGGGAATCGGTATCCTCTAGGAAATTTAGTCCTGCCACATTTCACAAACTGGGTGATACAACGTCTTGGAGGGGATTTTAACGCTAAGGCTGATCCCATTCCAGAGCCCTCTCCGGATGCATATGCAAAGCCAAACGTTAGCCAGGAGTTGCTGGAGGAACTGGATGGAACAAGGATAACGTACTCGCTGGATGGAAGTGATAGGTTGTTTAGAGCACATGGTCATACACTCCACGAAATATTTCAGTTGAGAACTGGCAACTTTCCGAGAATACCGGATATTGTTGTTTGGCCGGAGAAACATGAAGATGTTGTGAGGGTTGTGAAGATTGCGGAGAAGGTTGGAGCTGCTATAATACCTTTCGGAGGGGGTACCAGTGTTTCTGGAGCACTATGCTGTCCTGAGAACGAGAAGAGGACGATAATATCACTGGACATGTCTCAAATGGTTAGTTAAATAGAGCAGTAACAGGACTGGTTTCTTTCTGGGGCATACTTTTATGGAGGTTTAACTTTTTGTATTTTCAGAACAGAATACTTTGGGTGGATGAGTCAAATCTTACGTGTTGCGCTGAAGGAGGCATAATTGGTCAAGACATTGAAGCTCAGTTAAGAACAAAAGGTTTTACGACTGGGCACGAGCCAGATTCGTATGAATTTTCAAGGTACAAATTGAATTGAACAATGTACATATAAACATTGATCGGAAAAGTAAAGTCATTTAAAAATGTGATGTTTTGTGAAGCCTTGGTGGATGGGTTGCTACAAGAGCATCAGGGATGAAGAAAAACACGTACGGCAATATTGAAGACCTGTTGGTTCATGTTAAGCTTGTGACGCCAAAAGGAGTTATTGAAAAGCATTGCCAGGTACCCAGAATATCAGCTGGACCAGATATACACCACTTTGTAATGGGATCAGAGGGTACACTGGGAGTCATAACTGAAGTAGTATTGAAAATCAGACCGTTGCCAGCATGTAAAAAATATGGATCAGTTGTATTTCCAGATTTTGCATCTGGTGTAGCCTGCCTTCGAGAAGTAGCGAAACAGGTACGTATTTAATCATTCTTGGGAGGCATCATAATGTCAAAAGTAATATTTTAATATTGTGTTTGCACCTATTGTGGTTTATTCAAACTTTAGAGATGCCAGCCATCGTCAATTCGCTTAGTGGATAACGAGCAGTTCAAGTTTGGGCATTCACTCCGAGCACCAGAAGGATACTTGGGAGCTTTAAAGGGAAGCCTAAAATCGTTTTATTTGACGAAATTTAAGGGTTTTGATTTGAATCAAATTTGTGTGGCTACCCTCTTGTTTGAGGGAAGAAAAGAAGAGGTGGAACATCAAGAGCAACGAATATATGCTATCGCAGGACAAAGTGGAGGCCTTCCAGGTAATTCTACATAAAAAACAAGCTTTGCGTACACAATAATCTATTCTTAAAGTAAAAACTATTATGAACATTCTCAACACATTTACCTATTACATATACAGCGGGAGACGCCAATGGAGAAAGAGGCTATATATTGACCTTTGTTATTGCCTACATTCGAGTGAGCATTCAGATTTACTTATTTTGCAAAGTTTGCAACATTATTATTAAGCAGAAATAGTAACAAATTTAATGTCCTTTACGCAGGATATTGCTCTGGATTACTACATTGTGGCAGAATCTTTTGAAACTTCAGTTCCTTGGAGTCATACATATAATTTGTGTGAAAACGTTAAGCTTCGTGTTGCAAATGAATGCAAAGGTACGACTATTGCTTAATATTTTTTAAATCTCAAGTGAAAAGTTAAAAAATATTTGATGAATTCTCGGGTATAAAAATAAAGGTTTTAAAAATATGACATTATTTATTTTCAGAACGGGGAATCAAACATCATTTCATAACCTGTCGTGTCACTCAGACTTACGATGTAGGATCTTGTGTCTACTTCTACTTTGCCTTCAATTACCGAGGAATTTCTGACCCAGTTCATGTTTTTGAAGAAATAGAAGCTATTGCTCGGGATGAAATTCTTGCGAATCGTGGAAGTATTTCCCATCATCACGGCATAGGTAAAATAAGAAGACGGTGGCTGCCTAAAACAATATCTGGTCCAAGTATTGGAACTCTTGTTCAAATAAAGAAATCAGTTGACCCCCAAAACATCTTTGCCAATTCCAATATCCTGAGTGAACTTTCCACTTCCCATCATTCTTCAAGTGGAACTTTGAAATCAAAGCTGTGATTTTTATATATTTACCGGTTGGTTTCATATTATAAGCTACATACTATGTTGCTAACTAAGCCTTTTCCGTATTTCCATAATACATTGCCACTTAGCCACCGTGCGTAGTTTTAGTTGTGACAGTCATAGTATTATCAGTTACCGTATATTTTCCTTTGTGTTATTGTTAGATAATGATTTTAAGGAATGCCATTATTGTTGAGCTTTATATGTAGTTCATGTTCATGTTTGTTGCCAATGTATGTCCACTAAACTACCCTATACTAGTATTCGTTTTGATTTTCTTAACGCAGTCTTATTGTGTCATGTTACCACTAACCAGTCAAAACTAGTCGTGTTATGAGAGCTATTTTAACAAAACTAATTACCTAGCTAGGTTAGTTTTCAAAATATACAAATTGTTTAAGTACCATAAGGGTATTTGAGTAGTACATGCATTATAGTCAGTGTCTATAATTTAACACATCCAAGGCCAATATAATTTCTTGTCATTTGGAAATCTAAAATGTTTAACATAATGTCATTGTTGTTATATAATTATCTACATGTCTTAGACGTAAGCATTTATTAATTGTCATGTCGTGTTGAATACATATAAGATGACTTTGTCATAGGACATTTTTATACATATGCTTTACTTACCAAGTTACCAACAAGAAATAAATGAGTATAAAATCTTAAATCCCAGTAAAGTAACACGTGGCTTTGCTTTGTTGATATACGGGTTGGTTTGGTGTTCTGTTCCACCTACTAGTCTAAATACGTCATTTGCTTCAACGTGCATAGATAAATTCATCAAAGTACTAATTATGCTCAATCGAAACATATATTACAGCAATGCTTTTGTTTGCTCATCCGTACATTCACAGACAGGTACAAGTTTCTACTGCTGCAATTTTATAAAACAATGTCACGCAAACAGAGTTAATACCAGCACTTGATCCAAAATTTGGTGATTTTTTACATTTCCTAAGATGTTCCACCAATTTCATAAGTAAGAATACATATGGAAGGCACAAAACCTGAAGAGAAGTGAGTAGGTCTATGTCCAAGTATGGTAATGCCACAAAGGCATTAACCCAGAGCTTCAGTGAATAGGGATATCTATGAACTATGAACACCAATTATATAGTAAAGCAGAGAAGTGAGTTGAGTCTTTGTTTCCAATTCACTGGATTAAAATCACAAAGACTAAAACCGCATCGCATCTCCTATCATGGATTTTACTTCATAGTACATGAAAATTTACATTGAGAAGTGGAAGTACTATAGTACTACTATTACATAAAATACAAGCATTTCATTGCTTCTGTTTTACTACCTCTCCAGAGAAAAGTAAAATGGAAAGACGTAAATAACTTTTCTGTGTCCGATGTTGGAAAACACGTTCATAGGATAATGATATGGTAGGAAGGTGAGCAAATTAAAAATTTCCATTTGCTAATCCGTGCATAATACCATTAGTCCAAATTGCAAGCAATTCTACAAGAGTACATCCTCTGTTCACATCTCTCTTCTTAATAAAACCACGTCAAGCAAAACAGCGTTTCTCTAGCCTAGCCCAACCTTTTTATCATATTCAACTTCAACTCCTCATTCATCAAAAAAGTGATAGATCAACGAACTGAATAACTGAAAGTGGCCATTAAAGGCGTGGAGACCTCACTTTAGAGTGGAGTGGATTAGTATAGCAGACTTAGCAAAGCCCTTTTTATCATTCTTCTTTCATATTTTCTTTGTAAAACATTATATTTTATATTATTACTGTATTTGCAATTCATTGCCTCACATTAGCGATTTTGAATTGAAGTTTGCATAAATACGTATGCATACAATAAAGTACCAGACGAGACTATGCAAACTCATCGAACTAAAATGCCTAAGAATACAAGCGTAGACATTTGCCAATTGCCAACTCAACTCTACAAATATAGCAGAAAATGTATCCTACAACATACAAATGACAAAGGATACATAAGTACAAAGTAAAGTAAGAAGGAAAAAGAACTAACTGTTACATGATTTACATGATTACATGAACAAAGTCGCCCAATTATCCATAACATCTTTTCCATGCAAAATTCTTTAAAGCAATCTCTTGACATCCATTTAGACAAGGTTCCTCATTTATTTTCCATTCTTAAAATCTTGATTCCAAATTCAACTCTAATTGACTATTATTCATCAATTCATCATGTGTACGTACGACGTATATACGTACATCATTATTTTACGGGTTTGAGTAATAAAGAGAAATTTAATATGAAACAAACTATCTACACACTACACATAAAACGTTCTTTCTAGCTCTATCTGCATACAAATTTTCATGCAAACATTTACATAGCATTTTCTGCAATCCTTTACATTCTAATCACATTAATATGTATTCTTTGTACTGCGTCACATATTCATACTTTTTTAGTCATATATAATGTGATTATGATGATTACAATGATTAATACATCAACTTAACAACTTCACTTCACAAGCAATGTGGTGGATCGTCTTGTGAGAATTCATGTGTATGAAAAACTACACTAATTTTGCGGATGCACACTATTATACAGCATAAAGTAAACTAATTCATCCATATCATAATATTCAGTTCATAAAATTCACACAAAATTACTTGCATACTATATAAATTGTCTATATGCACGTTTTCATTTTCATACTCTCTCGTATAGCCACATCCATCCATAATTCCATATCAATACATATTTTACCTTTTACTCTTATGTATTCCCAATGTTTTAATACTTAAACCGGTCACATCCTCATCAAATTCAGTTCACTTTACTCCACACTTCACATGTCAATACACATTTTACCTTTTACTCTTATGTATTCCCAATGTTTTAATACTTAAACCGGTCACATCCTCATCAAATTCAGTTCACTTTACTCCACACTTCCACAAAACTTTCGACTACATAACAACATAACATAAGCTACAAACTACTGCATAGGTAGGGTGCATGTAAAAGGATCCTACCGTAAAAAGCTTAATAAAACACACTTGCATAGAAATGTACCTTTAAGTTATTAGGGTGCATTTAGCATAGCATAGGGGTTGTATGTGTATCTGTACGGCTCTTATAGGATTGTGTATTGGCAAGAACCCTTTTTAAATATCACAGGAAATTCATATGCCTTGCAGATACAGAAAGTACATAAAAACATAGCGTTCATCTGCAACAACGTCAAGTTCATAAACATTGCTAAAAAACTATGATATGGAAAAGCATAAGCATAAAAAGTGCTCACGAAAATTTGTGTACATAAGACGGACCAGGGGTTGTGAGCTGGCTTATGGGAAATTCTCATGCATTGTGTACAGATCTGAGGGGAGGGGCGTTCATGAAAAATTTGGTGAGAAACTATGCACTAATTTTATTGAAAGGGTGAATTAATTAATAGCAAATTTAAGTAAATTAATATTTATAATTGAATGGGAGGACTTGCAAGGGTTGATAATGTTATTGTGGAATTTTGGTAGGAGTAGACCCCTAGGGGTATAACGGGTTTTGTGAAACCTCCCAAAGAGTAGTGTTCGGTTTGTCATGGGCGGATAAATGGGCCAGATGAGGCGGACTCCTCGTCAGTATAAATATGACAGCCGACATGAAAGGTTCTTGGTTTACTCCGCTTTTAATAAAAACTCGTCCACTAAAATTCCCATTAATCATCCTTCCCATTTCTTTGAGCATATGTCAAAGAAATCATAATGAAATTTTTAATTGGGTTTGGAAACTAAAGGACGTGGATATAATAGGGAGGACTTGGAAAGTCCGGAGGAGGTGGAATAGTCACAAATTTGGAGGGATAAGGTGGTGGTGGAGGAGGAGGAGGAAGTTAATTGGAATAATAGATCCCGGATGAAAAAAGTTACTGAAGAAATACGCATTTCTGACAAGGAAAGGAATTGGTGAAGCAGAAATAGTACTTTTGGAGGAAACTTGATTTCTTTCCAGCAAAAAGGACCTCCATAATGGTGTTTTCATGCTGGAGAAATTTGAGCAAGACAGCTGTTCAGCAAGGATGAAAGTATTGAAAGAATGGATCATCTAGGAAATTTGACAAGACATAAATTGGAGTGATTTTTGTAGAATTGGTGGATTGGGTTTGGTGAAAATTTGGAGTGATTGGAGATTAACGAAATTTGAAGAGAAGAAGATCCCGATTGGCTTTATTGATTCTGGGTGTGTTCCCTAAATTATGGCTTCCCGGTGAGTATTTTGGTTAAAAAATTGAAAGGTATAATTAGATTTCATTGGGTGATTTAATAATGAAGTTAAATTTTAAATTTGTAGATTGGATCGACTATTCGTGCTTTTGGAAACTGGCTCTACCCCTGCGACCCGAAAAGCAGCAGCCCAGCAACTGGGTCAAGTTCAAAGACTTCATCCTCATGAGCTTCCTCAACTACTCTCTCGGGTTCAGAAATGTTTGAGGTCAACATCTTGGGAAACTCGAGTGGCGGCTGGTCAAGCGGTTGAAGCTATTGTTAGTCAGATTCCACAATGGAGTCCTACAGGAGGGCAGATAAAGAATGAGAGTAGAAGTTCTGTAATAGTGAAGACTGAGCCTGATGCGGAGACAGAATGTGAAAGTCCTGCTACAGCAGCAGTGCCTGGACAGCAGGCGTCTGCAACCAGTACACGGAAATCTAGGCTGTCATTTGAAACTTTTAATGTGGAGAGGTTGTTAAGTAAGGATGCACAGTTTCTGATGGCATCTGAAGCCAGAGTGTTTGAAAACATGGACCAAGGACAGATAGGAGCTGGGAGTGATCCTGTTAGTCAAAGGAATCTCATAAATAAGCGATTGGGGTTGGATATTGCTGAAAAGATTGGGATAGACACGTCAGACATTGTTTCAAATGAAGACTTGATTATTGATGATGGAGTGTGTTCAAGTAGCAGTGAAGAACAAAGTCAAAGTAGAGAATTGCCAGCTATGAGTGTGATGGTTGGAGGAAGTGGACCACCTGTGAAGCATATTAGAAGGTCTGATTCAGGGATGTGGGAGTCTGGCTCGGAGGAGCCAATGAGTTCGAGGGAAATTAACCTTGCAAAACGAAGGGCACGAAAGCAGAAAAGTAGGGAGGCTGGGGGTTGTGGGCCTGACGGTCAGTCTGGAGATGGAAGTGGAAACTCTCCTGGTCCTTGTATACCTGGAACCAACGGGAAAAAGTTCAAAAGAGAAGAATCAGTTTGTTACGAGGCTAATGGGGAAGCTGGGGCTCCTTTCATTGTTGGAGAAGACGTGTGGCCGTTATCTGGCTGGGTTGATTTACTAATTAATGATCTGTTTAGTCCAAGTTGGGAAGTTAGGCATGGGGCAGCGACTGCTCTCAGGGAAGTTATTAGACTGCATGGAAAAGGTGGAGGAAAGGAAGTTACTATGCTTGCTGATGAGGTGAGAAACGTATAAATGTGAAAGTTATGAAAATTTATCTATGGACTTTGATATTCGTACATATTTGATATTTGGCATATATATAATTGGTTGTATTTGTATGTATCTACAGATGGAACAGTTTCATCAGGAGTGGCTAGAAGACTTGGCTTTAAGACTGGTATCTGTTTTAGCCCTTGATCGGTTTGGAGATTTTGTATCTGATCAAGTTGTAGCTCCAGTAAGGGAAACATGTTCGCAGTGCTTGGGTACGGTTTTGTCACTTATGGCAGATGTACCCGTCACGTCATTGCTCAATATACTCATTCGACTTCTGACTGAAAAATCTTGGGAAGTTCGTCATGGCTCACTTCTTGCACTAAAGTATATGTTTGCAGTAAGAACTGTAAGTACCAGAGTGTTACAAGAAAGTGCTTTAGTAAACTAATTTTTACAATTTCCTTCTAACCATTTTTTTATTTTTTCAAGGATTTGGTATCCGACTTATTGCCTAAGGCATTTCCATCTGTATTCCAATGCTTATCAGATCGTAATGACGACGTTACTGCTGTGGCTGCCTCATCTTTGATTCCGGTATCTGGAAAACTAGTCCAGCATATGCCAAAACAAGCTCCAGCTGTTGTTAACGTACTGTGGGACTCTCTTGCAGACTTAGATGACCTGTCGTCTGCCTGTAATTCAATAATGGGCTTATTAGCTACCTTGCTTGCGTTTCCAGCTGCTCGAAGCAACTTAAGGTAATGATAGTCATCTTAAATCTGACTTTGGGAACACTAATAATTGGTTTAGAAAATGAGGTATTGAGCACAAAATAAAAAATAATAAACTATAATTTGTTTTTTTGTTTACTCTACAGAGAATTAGATGTTCTAATTCCGAGACTGTGGCCGTTTCTACATCACACATCATCATCCGTAAGAAAGTCGGCTTTGCTAACTTTGCAAAAGTTGACTGAGTTAGATCCGAGCGTCACGCCAATGAGTGTTGGTCCGTTGCAAATCACTCTAAGGCACGTATACCAGCGAGCTCTAGTCGAAAACTATGCTGAAGTTTTGGAACTGATACCTACAGTTTGGTCTGATTTATTAAAGTCAAGTAAGCTAGACTCCTTGTTGCTAGCTGCGTGTCCTTTATTTGGTCAGTGGCTTAGTTTGGCCATGCAACCTCCGCGTGCTCCGTTAGATCCGAATGTTTTAGTACCGAAGAATTTGGTAAGTCTGCGTAAACTTCAATGTTGTTGAACGTTAAATATTTTATGGTTTTAACTTTTTTTAGATTTATTTTGGATTTTACAGCCTGACAGTAAAAAAGTTAAGCCACATGGTCCGGATTTGCAAGTTGAGCCTCAAAAAGTATTCATGGGAGCAAGTGAGGATGGGGATCCTAACCGCATTGCTGCCACTAGATTAATATTGGCCAAGATGTTGGGAGAATTGGCTCCTTACATAGTGAGACCAATTACACCAAAGTAAGTTTTAAATGACTTCCAGTTATGCAATTAAGTATTTGCAAAATAGTCGTGTTGGTACATTTGTAAGTTATTCTCTAATGAAATTTTAGTGCACCTGGAGAGCCACCCATAGAACTATTCGTTAGAATTCTATTGGCACACTTAAACTCAAGATCGGCTATCCAGCGGACAGTTACATCTTTTGTCATTGCAGCTTGGCCAAGTATTAATGACACTGACAGTTATAACTGTAACGGAAGTGAAGTCAATGGAAAATCGATGAAATCTGAAAACGAAATACCTAAACGACATGCTGGCTTATCGAAAAGATTGTTAGAGTGCTTAAATGAAAATGTTTATTTCGATGAGATAGCCATGGGGTTTACAAGACTGCAAAGCGAGTGCAAAGATTTTGTGGCAACATTAAAGCACTACAAAGTTCCATTAAGAACTGACATTGAATCAGTGAATCCTGCAGCTTTTTTCTCTTTCGACCAGATAGAAACTCTGTGTAGCAATGGAATTATTGAAGGGATTCAGAGAACAATTAAGAAAAACAAGGTTGTAGAAACGCTGTTAGAACGAAGAAAAACAATTTATAATATTTGGTCCTCAACAACCTACGAATTCGCGGCGTTAAACACGCTGTAAGAAAAAAAAACAGTTACATTTCAATAAAGTTTATCATCCATTTAGCTCGAAATAGTTATAACAAATTTGTATTATTTTTAGAACTCTTGCCGCACTATCTGGTGCGTTATGTAGCATGGATGATTGCCTACCTGAGAAGCTAAATCCCGTCGTTAAACCTTTGATGGAATCTATTCGCAAGGAGGAAAATTCCTTGTTTCAGAGGAAAGCTGCAGATCACCTTTGTCACCTGATGGAACTAGTATTAAGCAGAAATCCCTGTCCAATACCAAAAATCCTACAGAACCTTGTTGGATTTTTATGCTCAGAAACGGATGCCTCGTTAGTCGTTGATGAGCAGGAAGGAATATTATCACTTGTGTCGTTAGGAACGGAGCCAACTGGTTCTGGAAGTACCACAAATAATTCCAAGAAATTAACCAAGGCAGAAGAGCAAGCAGAAGCAGATAGCAGGAAATCAGGGGTCATTCAGAAAAGAGGTGCAACCTTTGCGCTTACAAAGATTGTCAAATATTTTGGCGCCGACGTTCCAAAACGGGTGGCTAGATTATGGGAACTGACATTTGGAGTGCTGGAAAATTCGTCCGTATTAAATGGTGTGTGTTGTATGCCTATTGGTTGCAATTAGGGATAAGAATGATGGTATAAGTAAAATATATAGGTTGAATATCATTTGTACTGTTATTTTCCGTTTACAGAAACATCACAGGAAAAATTAAAGCCTGTTATTGATGCTTTGCAAGTTTTGGAAATAGTTTCGCCGCACTTCCATTCGGACCTTTTCCCAACGGTAAGTGTCATTTGAAGGATTTGTAGGAAAGTATAAAATGAACAGTATAATATAATTTACTTTTATTTTCAGGTTGAATCCCAAATAGAGAGAATTTGTATTCTGCTTGGTCACAATATCCGAACAGTTCGGCATATGGCATCAAGATGCTTAGCAGTTTGGGCGGAAGTAATACCTGAGAAAGTTATGCCCATAATCGCAAAGAAAGTTGTTCCTCGGCTTGATGCTGGAGAAAATGAAGTCACCAGGCAAGGAGCCATCGAAGCTATATGGTGTATCGTAGATCGGCTTGGACTAAATCTCCTACCATATATTGTCCTGCTTGTAGTACCAGTTCTAGGTAAAAAATAGCTAAACGGTTTAATTTAAATCTAATGTACTCACAATCAGTATTGCTTTCGTTAGAGATAAATCAAAAATTTCCTTTGAAATTTTTCGTGAATTATATAAATTCGTTGTATTTTTTTCCCTATAGGACGAATGAGTGATCAGAATGACTCTGTTCGAATGCTTGCCTCGCTGACATTCGCAACATTAGTAAGACTAATGCCACTGGAGGGTGGCGTGCCGGATCCACCAAATCTCCCTATTGATCTAGTGCAGCAGAAAGGAGAACAACGTCAGTTTTTAGAACAACTTTTGGATCCTTCGAAAATTCCAGAATATACGGTGAAAGTTCCTATTCATGCGGAATTGAGACCATACCAGCAAGCTGGGATAAACTGGCTTGGATTTTTGAATAAATTCAAACTGCATGGAATACTATGTGATGATATGGGTCTTGGGAAAACTCTTCAAAGCATTTGTATTCTTGGGAGTGATCACGTGGAGAGAGAAGATAAATACAAGGTTTGTTATTTAGAACAAGTATCCAATGCAATTTTCTCTGAGAGAATGAGAACGTGAATTTATGGGGTTGTTTTGGGAGTCTGTGTGCACGTATCTATTCTTAAATTTTGTGTTCTGTATTGTGCTTAAGAGATACTTTCAGTGCGGTCGATGATCCTACAAAGCATTCACATATATTCCAGGTGAGTTGATTGCAGTTCAGGTGGAATAGATTTGAAGCAAGTCTTGCATCTTATTTTATCTGCTGGTGCTAATTTTAAATTCTTGGGAAATGTAGGCGCTTCAATATCTACGAAAAGTTTGTAATCATCCGAAACTTGTTTTAACGGCACAACATCCTAAGTTCCAACAAATCACGACGTATTTGTCCACGACAAGATCCACCTTGGATGACATAAACCATAGTGCTAAACTTCCTGCTTTAAAGTAAGTTACAAGTTAACTTGCTTTATTCAAGTGGTTGATTTAATCTAACAAGGTTTTGTTCCCAAACTTAGGCAACTGCTGTTGGACTGTGGGATTGGAGTAAACGATTCTCCTGACACGCTGGAAGTTGTAAGTCAACACAGGGCCTTGATTTTCTGCCAGCTAAAAGTCATGCTAGATATTTTGGAGAATGACCTGTTCAAGTAAGTCATGTATATTCTTGATTAGAGTAATGGTTAGCATGTTACGAAGAGATCGATGGAATAACTTATGCAGACATTTGTATAGAAATTTTCTAATTTTTAAACTTTCTTTCCTTTTTACGCAGAACACACATGCCGTCAGTAACATACTTAAGACTTGATGGTAGTGTGCCAGCTGGTCAAAGGCACTCTCTTGTGACACGATTTAATAACGACCCGTCTATTGATGTACTCCTCCTTACAACTCAAGTCGGTGGTCTCGGCTTGAATTTAACTGGAGCGGACACAGTATGTGATAAAAAAATTCTATTCTTGATTATGTCAATATTAGCTTTGCTTTGGGTGCATACATTTTATGCTAAAAATTGGTTACCCGATTTCAATATTGGATCGTTTTCTTTCACAAGCGACTAGGCCATGTCCGCAAAATTGAGAGCTTGTATAAAAGTGTCTTCTCCTTATGTTCACAGGTAATATTTGTGGAACATGACTGGAATCCAATGAGGGATCTTCAGGCTATGGATCGGGCGCATCGAATTGGGCAGAAAAAAGTTGTCAATGTCTATCGTTTGATTACGCGAGGGACACTGGAAGAAAAAATCATGGGGTAAGAAGGAGTGTTTACAGCAATATCCTTATAAGATATTCAGGATTTGTTGTTTTATGCCAGATCAGATAATATCTTAGCTGTCGTATTTCAGCCCCTGGCCCCTGACAGCAATAAAAAGGAACAAGGAGTAATGTATTGTGCTATGGTTTTGTTTGTTTCAGGCTACAAAAGTTTAAATTGATGACTGCAAACACAGTGATAAGCCAGGATAATGCTTGTATGGAAACAATGCATACGGATCAGGTTTGTGCATTTACTTTTCTCCGACTGAATAATGTATTTATATAGTCAAAGTGCTTTAAAAATACGAAACGAAGTCCTAAAGTATCGATGCTTTTATTTGTTTTATTACGCAGTTGTTGGATTTATTTGTTCTGGAAGATCCGAAGAATGAGAGGAAACCGGAGAAGAAAGAAGATGTTGGAAGTATTGTAGGAGCTTATAAGAACGTATTGGAAAATTTGCCAGAGCTTTGGGAAGAAAAGCTTTATGAAGAAGAATATGACCTTTCCAGTTTTATAAAAAATTTAGGAAAGTGAATACCATTGGGCCAAAAAAACTTATCCTTTAAAAAGCACTTTAAATACAGACTGTAAAAAAATCCACTTTAGATATCCATGTTAAAAAAACCTTGTAAAAAATGCTTAAATCCAGCAGCATAATTTAACAGTGGGATTAGAAAAGTTGGAGGGAGATTTCTCGCTACATATTTATGTAATAAAAGGTATTCTTTATTTGTAGTCACTATATTGAACTTATTTTTTCATTAGGTACTGAGAAAAAAATGAGTGGAGGTGAGTCATTCAGTATGTGTTTTTGATGTTATATTCGAACCTCGTTCGGAGATGTACAAGTACATGGGGTACATGATCGAATTGTCAAACCAATATATTATGTGGGACTGATTTTGCAGTGATACGAATATAATTATTATCTAGTGTATATTATGATTGAGTTGATTTATGAATTTACGTAAATACCTGCGTGTTCGGTACATATCTCTTTCACATGTTGTGTATGTGTATAGTTAACAGTTTGTTTGTAAAGCGTCAACAAATTACATTTGTATTCCTTGTAAAGCTTTATATGTCGGAATGCTTCCTTCAGGAGGGAGTATTAGCCATTTTTTCTGATAACTGTATTTGCAATGTACTGACAGTTCGTATTTTTTATATTGTGTTTTGTGTTGCATGGACTGAATATAATATGTTCAAGACTAATTTCCGTTAAGATGGTTTGTAATTTATACATACATACATATTTAGTTGAATTCTGTTTATCACGTCCTATCATTGGAAAGTATGCAGTATGCAAGCTTTCAGTAGCATAAGACTAATCTGTTTGTATCTTTGTTATTCAAACAATGATTGTGTAATTGTGTACCACGATTTAATCTGAAATGAATAAAATTAGAAATAATATATACACGTTTACTCTTTCTTTCTAATATCAATTTACTTTATTCCCTCTCCCTTCCCCAGACATCTTTAGAAAGTACTTACAGTAGTGAATAAATTACAGTTTCATTTACATACAAATATATAGATATTATACTGCTTTGAGAATTTACTTGCATTCCATGAAGATAGACATTATGTAACGGTGATTTCAAACGGACTAATTGGGCATTGTAACTGCTTTAATTTTAATTTGATAAAAAACGCAACTTGTATCCGAAAACCACATTATTGAAGCTGGGGTTTCAACCCTTTCGAATTCTTTCTCCCTCTTCGCTATTCATTTGGATTTAAGTTACAAAAGGAACTTTTTTGTCGTACTATGTAAAAGCAGAATTTAGTTACATCTTGCCGCAAGTAAAGTCTGAGTTCCCGTTTAGCACGAAATCTATCCACACAATAAAGTACACATTGTGCACTATACCACGGTAATAGTTACACGTACACCTACAAATAAATTGTGAAGTAATATACATTATTTACTAAGGACCAATTCAACATCAATTACATATCTTTTTAATATATTATCGTGTTAATTTTGTAATTTAGTAGGTGAAACCAAGTATTGCAGATAAGCATATTTGTACAATTTCAAGAATTTCATATTTAAAATTTTAAATCTAACAACAAAGTTCAGAAGTAGACAAAGTCCCACACATCGTTTTATTTCACGATAGACACATCTTCAATTACCCGTTCACTTGTAGCACAACTCAGTGTGATGTTTTTAAAATTACAATTTTACAAAATTATAGAACTCATGCGTACAAAAAAGCCAGTAAAATAATATGTATTACAAAAGACTCGACGCTTTAAACTTTTCCTTGAAGTAGTAGCAAGTGAAGGAGAAAGACAGGTTCGGCAAACGTTTCCTTTGAGATTATAAATTATGCAAGAGAATTCAGTCTGAAAATTATATTTCACAGAAATTAAGTCTTTTAACAATTAATTATATGAGTACTGTAAACAATAATGAACTAAAGCATTGCGCATACAAAGTAAGAACGACCTGTGTGCGAGTATATAACATTTGGTGAGAGTGTATAAAAGAGGTTCAGTGCATTTCTATAAATTATGTGGGCCTTTACAATGCAAAAATAGACAACTTGATTTAATACATAAATATCAAATCAAGCATTATCAAACTGATAATTCATCATTAGTGATTATTAGTCTTGATTAGTATTAGTTTGCAATATGGTAACATCTTTCACCTTTTGGGGCATCTTGATACGCCGTTTCGTTACATGAGAGTTTATATCCGAGTTAAAAAACAAGATGAAACAAAGGAAAAATATCATGCAAGCTAATTAAATCGTAAAAAGCAGATTTATAACTTGATAAATTTTTACATAAATATATTTTACACATATTTACATTTTTATTGTGATGACTAGATATTTAAGTGAGGTTAGATATATCTCTATTTACCTATATATTAAGTATTGTATAATAATGAATGTATGTTTTTATTGTGGAAATCAATTAAAGGGACGTGATTCCTGTTTTCCTGCATCTTCCCTGTTCTTTCTTTCTAACACTAATTTTATATTATGTATAATTCCATACAAATTTTAATCTATAAACTACGGCTATAACTACACCTTCTTAATCTTAACCTATACATTCGGGCCTGACTGCATTTAGTTATCTTAACTATGATTCTGCTTAACAGGTACTAAAGTAATAGTAGTTTACAGTTTAATAATAGTTATGTTTTTACTGCCTGCTGCTACAAATATTAGCGATTCAACTAAGCATCTAATTAAGCTAATGTAGCTGTAAACGCTCTTTGCTAAAATTAATTACCCCTTGCTGTCGGGCCATCAAACAGTGCAAATTAATGCTTTGCAACAAGTTGCAAACTTAATCTACAACCACGGGACCTTTGATTAAGACATCGCCTATATATATATTTAGTCAAACTAGCAAACTAAGCTACGTAGTGTCTATGAAAGAATGGGATTTGAATTAAAAACCAACCTGTCTTTTAATCTTTGGTTTTGCACACGTTCTAGATGGAAGGTTTAAAATTATGTTTGAATGAATTCGACAGGATTCGCGTAAAATTGATATATTCTTCAAGCGATAGACCCGTAAAATCATAATGCTTTTGGAACTGAAAAATATTCTTTAGTATTACTACAGTTATCTGTACAGCTCTTCCAAATCTATAATAATCTATAGGTTTTTATATTACAATTTGCATTGATACCGCATCGCTGGTTTACATACTAGTGGAATTCGAAGAACGGAACTTATTAAAGTACTGAAACTGTATATTAGTATGAAATGTATACATGAGAAATAATAAAATTACCCAAATGAACCTCGTTACAAATACAAAAGATTATAGCACGCTATCGAAAAACCGCACTGATTCTGATATGACAGGCTAAAAAACGTACGACCAAGAAAACTTACTTATAATATCTCTCGTAAATAAAATATAAATTCGATTTTTCCTAAGAACAACTTCATTTCGGATTTGTTTTTACAGACTGCAGTCGTCTACTGCAGTATTTTACGTGTTCTCTCTCTCTCTTTCTTAATCAATGCTGAACGTGACATTTTGGAAAGTCTTCTGTTGTATATATTACGCTCTTGTTGGTTTTGGCACAAAAAATATTGTAACTGATGTTGTCTTCTTTTATATAAATTATTCCCACATGTGAAGCTGTTGGCTGTGTGTGTATTATCCTCAACAACCAAAAAAAGACAATTCTCGGAACAATAATCCGGAAAATTTCCATTCAGATTGAACAACGGTAGTAAGTAAAACTAGGATAAAATGCTGATGATCATTATACGAGAACAAGGATGAAGAAAAAGAAATCACTGAAGAATGCAATCATCCCTCTTTCTTCAATATTGAGAAATATATACTCTTTTTGATGTAGATGTTATATGTAGCTAGACTAAATTGGTGGATCAAGGAATGACTGGCTCAATGCATCTTTTCTTCATCACCCCACTATTTTTCTTCCTGTTTCCTTCATCTTTCCTTTTCTCTTTACTTTTCCTCTCATTTGTATCACATATCCCCTGTATACTATTCCAACACTCCCTTTATTCTCTAATGCTTGTTTTTAAAAAACCTTCTCTAATTGTTCCAGCCGTACATGTAATAAGCTTTCTGCAATTATGCATGCATGATCACATTCTCAATATCAGTAATGTATTCTAAAGAAGTGGAGTACTTGCTTCTTTGCATTTGGTCTGCTTTAAGTATATTTTAAATACGTGTGGCAATAACGGATAGCTTTAGAATTTGAGATTTTCTTTTTGGATCACAGTAGCATAATGAGTATGCATACATACATTACACTACATCAATGGAGAAAGAAGCACACACGTTGTGTTACTTTCACTTGAGAGCTCTTTTTTCCTTCTTTTACTCATTTTTGCTCCAATCCTCCTCTTTCACTTTTCCTCTTTCCTTATAATGTCACTATTCCTCTTTATATATCAGAGGATGTACCAGGAGAATATATCGTATACCTATGCAGCATATATTATCATGGAATGGTGATCATCTTCATCCTTGGCCTATTCTTTCTACAAGTCACTTTTTTATACTTGTGTTGAATGCATGAACGGCTGACTTGACTTTTTGGCTTGACTTGACACTTGAAATTATATTCAGTGCATTTAATATCGTATAAGTAGGCAGGATAGTAGAGTGTGGGACTGCCGCCGAGTGTGTGTGGTTCTATCATATATATTTATCCTGAGTATGAGAGAACTGAATGAATGCATACTTAAAAGTCTACATCGTCTTCTCTTCTACATAATAAAAACTACTACTGTATCTGATGATGAGGAAACTTCTCCGGGATTTCGACAAACTCACTAGGAATCATCTCAGGATACACTGGGTGGAAAACGTTGAAGAGAATGGCAAAAAGTGTGCATGCAGCGTAGACCCCAAGTGCCAACCACCACATCAACTGCTCTCGAAGCTTTTGTTCAAAGTTTTTCAACACCAAGAGCCCAATCGTTAGGCCTGCCAGGGCTCCTGTCAAATGCGCCACGTAGGAAACAGGCGGAACGGATCCTTCTGTGAGTGGTGGTGATGCTGCGTAACGGTCGTAGATTGCAAAGCCCACGTCAACACTTGCTACAAAGAGTATACAAAAAAAGTTGTTATTAATTACCATGAAATTAAAATGCAACACTTACATATGTATACGAATACGAAATGCTGTTTCTGATCTGGAAATCTATCTAGAAGATAATGAAACCAGTAAAAATATACTGTCTAACTTTCTTTTAACTTACCAATGAGAAAAACTCCCAAAAGTCGGACAAGACCAAACTCCATGTTGTTATAATTAAGAAGAACGTTGGCCAAGTGTGCCGCAAGCAGAGCGTAGACACCACCAGACGCCCCAACCAAGTACACATCCGGATCAAACACGGACGTCCCTAGGGACCCAGCCAAGACACCAGCCATGTACACACAACCGATTCTCAGTGAACCATGAACCATCTCTAGAGGAAGTCCGACGAGGAGCTGGACCAGCAAATTGAACATCAGGTGAACCCATCTAAAATATAAGACGATAAGACAATATCGTTAAGCAAAGTAAAAAGAGAACAGAGCATTCAACTAGAAAACCAAATTGGTTTAACAGGGCATAACGCAAAAATGTGATTGATGAAGTGCCATTAAAACTAAAAGTGAAAACACTGATTTTCTTCGTGTGCTCCGAAAAAACGACTCTCTTTACCATTTATAGCTAGTGACAGAAATATAAACTTCTGGTGTCTACCCAGGCTTTACAACCCTGACTGCCAAGTTTCATTTCACCCGTCATTGATTAACAGCTTTGCAGTGAGACTGTTAAAAAATTACAATGCACTTTGGGCACAGTTTGTCTAGCCTGTCTAATATATTGTTGCGCAACCTTTTAGAGGGGAAAGTAAACAAATGCGTTGAAAATGAAAAATAACTTTAAAACTAGAGAATTTTCTTGGGAAACACCTTTTCCCTGAATTAGAACCATTTATCTCACTCACTCACTGTTGAAATAACATGCTAGCTCAAGACTACTTTCTTCATTCGTTTCCCTTTACATCTTCTCACTCCTTTCTCTTTCTTGTACGAATATAATAGGCAAGAAGAGGATAAAACACCGGCAGTAAGAAGTATAATGGTGATAAATAATATAACAAGGGGTTACATTTCATGTAGACAAAAGCGCTTTTCCCACGGGGAAAGTTTTTTTCCCCGTATTGCTGAAACCTAACTTACTCAATTTTCTTTATATCATTCAATTCCAAACTCAGTTGGTTTTATCCCTTATTTACTTGTTCATAGTTTTTGTGAAAAGAAAAAAAAAGAGTTAAAGCAGCGTATCTTTCAACCAATTCATTGTTGTTGCTGCTGTTATGTACAAGCTCACACATATGTGCACTATCCATATACCACTACACGGAGAACAATAGCGTGTAATAAATAATATGTGTATCTACCATCTTCGTCGTCGTCATCCCTTCTTTAATGCATTAATGCCATTTTCCCTATTGCGTATCGTGGAATTCTGGTGAGATCAAGTGAAAGTAAAAAGGAGAGAAAACTTTTCCCAACTCTTAAGCACGCACCAAAAAATACTTTAGTCTGTAGCTAAACATCGTTTGATGCAGCAGTTGCAATGTAATAACATAAGCATAAACTAAAACCACTTACTGCACATATCTACTACTCTTCTCACAGTTTAACCCTATCGACTTTTCAATTTATTCCAAATCACTGGGTTTGTCTAATCTATTTTATCTTGTGATATGAATGCATGTATGTTTGATCTAAAATATAAGAATCCTATGTATTTTTTAGCAAAAAAAATTTATTGTATTTCAACCAAGTAAGGGTGAAATCTTTACGTTATACATAAGCCTTTTAGTTTAGTTTCATCTTTCAAAATAAATACGCATCTACTCGAGGATTATCTTCGCTCCAGACATCTTCAAGGACTTTTCTTTTTCTTAACAACTGGAAGTATTCTGTAATCCTATGATATCACATTGGAATGATTGCACGATACGTTTTCTAATTTACTTTGCATCGTTGAAACCATTGTCTTACAAACATATGTATTCAAAAACAGTCGAACATCGTGTTGGAAAATATTTTACAGAAAATTTACACAATAGTTTTCCCTTGTTGCAAAGAATTTGACTGATGAACCATATTCAACAACAAGGCAACGAATAATACAACAGACACAAAGGATCTTTGAAACATCCCTCGGAAGAAGAGCTTTAGTTGAAAATCTTTTTCTTCCCAAACTCAATGTTTTCTATCAGATAAAAACGATTTTTGAGTAAAAACTACTGTGTTTGTGAACAAATGCATGGTAAACACAATGCCACACACATTACATCAAGAAACCAATGAAAATTGTAAGAATTTACAAAGAAGCATGTTGTCGTAGCATAAGTAGAGAGAAAACGCAAAAGAAAGGCTGCTACTACTTAACTTGCATGGAAGGAGAAAGTGAAAGGGTATCAGTTTCCCTGTACTTTGTTTGATCCCAGAAAAGCCCTAGTTCAATCTTATGTCCCCTTCTGCCCTGGTTGACTCAACTCAACTTCTAGTCTACTTCTTCTGCTTTCTCCACTTTTTTGTATGAATATAATAGTAATAGCATTAAAATGAAGATGTGTGCGTGTGTATGTGTCTCTAAGTTGTAACAAGCGCACGTTTGGAGTCGTTTTTACATATTACATTCCATTTTCGTCCTTGCTATGTCTTTGTCTACTATTTTGCATCGTCTATATTTACAAAAGCATCCATAAAAGAGAAGAGAGACTCAAAGTCAAGGAAAGACACATAAGCTGTAAGACAGGAGCAAGTAAAGTAGCTCCTTTGAGCCCTCTTCGTTTACACAGTAAGTGGAGCACAGGAAGCACCTGCCAAAACCTAGCCAATTTTCTTTTTAAAAGGAGAGACCCTACCAAACCAGGGTCTATCTCGCACAGGGAGAGTAAAATAGACAAACGGGAAATCCTCTTGTAACTTTTTTACTGACTGGTTGAACTCATGATCTCCTCTTCTCACTAGTCACCTACCCAAACCCAGGCAAACAGCCCCAATATATGTTCTTTGCTAGTCATGTCAGTAGTAAAACACATTAAAAGTAAAGCAATATGAAAACGCAGAAATAAGAAAGGAAACATTGTACATAGTTCCAAATAGCATATAGATATAAACCTCTGTGGACAAAATATGTGTGTTGGCCGGTTGGGTTAAGTAAAATTGGATAAGATGTTGTGCATAAGATTCATTGCCTTCCTTTTACGATTTCATACTATTTTTCAAAATTTCATGACGATTAAATAGCTCATTTCTTTCCTTCCTTTTTAAAACATTTTTATTGTAAACTTAGCTGGATACACTGTATATTGCAATCTAAATTAAGAAAAGTATGTATATATGAGAATCAATCTACGCTGAACGTTCAAATCCACCCAATATGTTTTTAAAAAATTTCATGGCTAGCAAATGGATATTTCCCAGCTTGTTTTTGAATCAGACAAACTGCCCTAAATAAATAGTAATCAACCCCAACCCTCCTAACCTCAAATTCACCCTTTTCTTATCTATTAGG